>JASCZW010005743.1:0-144066 GCA_034211315.2 Aedes japonicus
AAATGCAAATGTCACAAAAAAAAAAAAAAACAATAATAGACTTCATTAAAGATTGAAATTTCCGTTTTGCGGGTTATTTTTCATCTGTGCAGAAGTGATAATTAACCTACACAGATAAAAAGAAACACTGAATTTTCTGCGTTATCTAATGCACATAAAGGGAATGCTAGATTTGGCAGAACATAATGGGATATCGGGGAATTGTTAGATAACGGCCTGAATAAGCCTGTTGTATAAAAGATTGCAAAACAATAATTAGCTTACGGTCTCATTAGAATTACAATAGGAATTTACGCGCTTGTTAAAATTAATTATTTTTTCTGTGTAACCTATGCTTAAATGGAGAAAGGACACCTCCAATTTCACCTGAACATACACCTACGAAGCGCAAGCTCTAAAATCACTAGTCGCTACATAAAGCAGGCAATCTGACCTACGCAACCGAGGAAAAGAAGCTACATATCATGGAACGGCGCAGTCACATTTTCCGACTGCTGTTTTTCCGTCTGTCAGAATATAAACACAACACACAGGTGGTTCTGGCGAATGCCTCAGCTTTCACTGACTGTGGGTTTCCGTTCAAAGTAGGCTTTGTTTCGTCGGCGTCAAGATTTCCACTGCGGCTGAAGTGTGAAATTGAAATAGTACACAGAAAAAAATAATTACTTTTAACAAGCGCGTAAAATTTCGCTTCGTTTAATTCAAAGCCAAAGGAAGCGTAAACAATGCTCTGTGCTACAACAATGTTCGCAATCTTTCATACAATAGGCTAGATTCAGGCGTTATCTGGCTTATATCATGACATCCTATAATTTTCAAGTCTAGCATTCCTATGTGCATTATATAACGCAGAAAAATTAATGCTCTTTTATCTGTACACAGCGAAAAACATTTTAGAGACATGAAAACGAGTTGAACAAATGAAAATCATACACCATAACATAAGGATCATTCCAGAATGGCACGAATTGCATTTCCGAGATGCGTTTGTTTCATGATGGACTGCTCATTTCATTTCGATGCATGCTTCATTCAATTATTTGGGAGTAACATTATATCTACCAGTTGAAATTTCATGCTGAATAGTTGTAATTGCAGGCGTTATGAAATAATCATAATCATATAAATTTAATTTACTATCGGCTTTCCAGTTCCAGGATTGCCTGACTGCTGCTTGTGGTGTTTGAAATTAACGACTGAACGAACGAACGAACGAACGGCATACGGATGGTACTTAGCTGTGTCGGTTTGGCTGGCATACCGTTGGTGTCTGGCGCAGAGCAACATGTCATTGACAACTGCCAGACTGACAGTACGATTGCGCTATCAGAGCTTCACACCCACTGCGTACTACTGCGCGTCAGCTTACTGCACAGTCACAGTTCCGTTGGTGTCCGCTCGACCCAGCGAAAATGAAACCAATACCTGATCGCGGGAAAGAATACTCGATTTATATCGGTTACTATCCGTCTGTTCGGTTCCAGTTGGCCGTTCTGCGAGGTGTCGTGCGCTGTTATATTATGGTTTACGGGCATCTGCCGACATTGAAAGTTAAGAAACGGTAGCACGCCAACGCAATAGAAGAAAATTAGTAATCTCCATTTGATACGCGCTGCTCATAATGCGCAGACTTCAGCGTCTCGTACTAATAACTGACGTAACGCCGTCAACACATTGCTGGCCATACATGTATGAACAAATAAGTCATTTCACTGACCAAAACGCGAAGCTGCCGAGCGAGCGTGCTGTCATTCATTATGGAAATAATTACTGAGCTGCAGAGATGGTTGACTTCAACAAGCTCAGTCACACTAGTCACACGGATAGCATTTCACATCTGAAACGAACTTCATCATCATCATACATTATGAGCTGCGTTTCGCCGTTGTCACAGCCAGATTACCAGATTCTGTGACGATATTTACTTGCATATACAATAATATGCTGTTAGGAGCTGTCGGCAGTGTTTAACATTCCAAGGAATTGAGGAGTTTCCGAGGAATGGAATGGCGGGGACAGCGCATTGACGGAAGGTAAAGAACGACAAACGACCACGCCTGTCGCCCATAGAAGAGGGGAAATTGAGGCTTGTATCCTGCACAGAAGATTTAAAATATCTGGTTAACTGCAGAAACATCTGGTTCACGGCCTGATAAACCAGATTCAGAAATGGCAGAGCTTTAATCAATTCATTTGTGATTTGAGATGTCACGCAAGACAAGTTGAGATTGGAAATAGCGAGCAGGGATTTATTTCCTGAGGTTGGTTAAGCCTTCAGGCCAGAATATAATATTTATATGACGCTACGAAGGAAAAGATTCACGAGAAACATTAATGTTAATTTGTGCCATGAGCTCAGATCGACGGCGATGAACTGGAGGTAGCATGAATTGCGTATCTGGGCCGATTGATGACCGCCGATATCTATCACAGCAGAGAAATATAGGCGCATTATGGCTGGTAATCGTGCCCATTTGACTCGAAGGACGCCAAGATCGAAGGTGCCTGCCGAACCACAGTTGACCATCTACAAGACATTACTGGTCGGGCAGTTCTCTGCTGTCATGACACATGGATCAACGCGCTCTCTGCGTCTTGAATGGAAGGCCTGCCGACGGCAGATAGAAGATGGGACGGAGAAGCTTTTAACAAATCACGACTCTGCTGGGAGAACCTTCAGACATCGCAAAATCGGTCGATCATTACGGCTGGCATGTCAAATGTGGACGATAAATATTTGTCTGGATTTGTCTAACCGACAGGAACACATAGCGCAACGAGGTGGATCGATCAGTAGAAAGGCACCTCCGCAGATAAGGAGGTGATACATGGACCGAATAGTCCTCCTTGATATCAATCAGCCATTAACTATTTGGATATTACCTGAACAAGTTACGGCAAAGTGATTTGTATTCCTTTGCCATGCAGATAAGACAGCTTGTTTCAGGCCATGAATCCTGCGTGTTTGCCGTCTGCATATACGCAAGAGCGCACGCACATCACCACATACTTCACCGTTTGGTCTGAGAATGAGGCTGGCCATTCCATAGTTTGAACTCCATGCCTGTTGAATCCAGTAGTCGCCTATTTCACAACTGAGGCATTAGATCTTCTGCTGAAGGAGTAGCCAACTAAATATACGTTGGAAGAATGGTTGCAACGACTTGAAGGACCAATGAATCCCGACTGTTCATTCTGGCGGATGAGGTCATCACGGTTCGAGCCTGACAAATGCTCCCAAACCATCAGATTCATTACCAATTACAGCCAAGGAGTCGAAGGCGTTGCCCTCCTCTGTCTCAGAGTATGAAAATTCCATCCAGAAGAACTGCGACTGAATCTGGTCGGAAACAAGAACTTCACTAATTCCATAATATGAATGAAGGTTACATACATTAACAACTACGCATATTGTCGCCGTGCGAATTGAGTCAAGCATGGCCAGTAGCATACAACCATCATAAGGAGGAGCTTCATAACGTTCGATAGATCAGAACATGAGACGTCATGATTAACTCAGCCTAATTGCTTCGAGTGGATATTACCCGCAGCTCTATTCGCGTCTTTCAAACACTTGTTTTTGGGTTCACCTGCCCATCGTCTGGATTCTCATACTGATAATGACGTACTGATCTCCCAAACATCTAGTACCATGAATAATAACATTACATTCGCGAACCTTCTTCACGACGCGGCATTATTCGGTTATCATGAATACAACACGATAAAAAAGAAAGCGCCATATAGTTTTGCTGAGATATATTGTTCCATAGTTATCAGGAAGAAATAGATTGGCTCGGCATTCACTTATTCGACGCAACGGCATGATCTGTTGATGGCTTTATTGGATTCAACTTCGATCTGGCTATTCTACACTGGCCATAATACGCACAGATTGGTTTCATTATAACGATCTTCGTCAATATTATATCAGATGGATAGGTGACAAGAGAGACAGCAGGCATTGTGTAATGGTCATAGATAGATAACCCGTTACTCGAGGAATAAATGTCCGAAATTCCACCAGCCATGAACCGCAAAATGAGTGATTTATCTTTGCCATTCACTCGCATTGAGTGGGTGCCCACGATGTACACATCACGTTGCAAATTCGAGTTTCACTGATTACATCAAATTTTCGATTGAGGTCAACTATTAACCATTTCACATTTCACTGCATTTCCATTTGCTGTTCATTAATATGAATACCTGCATCTGTCTAATCCCGGCCATAAGATTCCGGCACAAATCTGTAGGGAACTGGACTGTTTTCGCATAAATCTATTACTTCTTCAGTCTCCTGATCGTCTCACTATCTAGGTCAGTTTGATAGGTACAAATCGCCCGATTTAGCGGAGCTTCCGAGGTTGGGAGGGCTGATATGAAACTGATCTATTGTTCCGCATTAGCACGTCCTTGAGTAGATGAGGCTGAATCCGGCCAGAAGACGGTTGGGATCAGTTGCGGGCTCAAGAGAGGATGGTCGCTTTGGAGCGCTATCTCCCATGGACACTGCTGTTCATCGTGTCTCCTGGATGAAAGGCACTCCGCTCTCTGGGCACGCGCAGATGGCTTGCCAAACAGGCCAAAATTTGGATATCTCCGAGCAAGGATTACGTTCTGAACGCTGAACTGACCTGGCCGTGAAAATAAAGGCATGGGATCTGCCTGAAGCTCCTGCCTCACATTACGTTCAGTCGTCCATGATGCAGCATTCAACTTCGTCAGCATTGAGGCATAACTTCCTGCTATCGGTTTTGGCGACTTGTTTCATCGCGATAAATTTTTGTACTTGAACGTTCGAGTCTGGCTCATCTTCCTGACAAAAACTGGTTTAGGCGCATTTAGGCCACATCCCGAACGAGGCGTCTGACGGCCGAAGGCCTGCGGTTACTTTGGTGTTGTATGAATATTCTCTCTGAATTGATCGGTGGTCACCGTTCGAAATCAAGCTAATCAGAATTCGCGACTTCAGCGAAGGATGGAACGAGATGAGATCCTTGTTCTCGTGATGAATGCTAGCATTTTATCATGCACGAGCGTTCTTCTCGACTCCATTTCATGAGTTTTGATCACAGGACTTTAAAACTCGGTAAGGAATAATGCACCATGAACTAACCACCCAAATTGGGCCCCACTAACGGCCGTGCTGGTTAAATTTCATATGCGGCAATTACCGTGACGCAGGTCAATGGATTTTAGCGTTGTAGATGTCAGTTTTATGCAACAGACGAAAGGTAGGTCACTTCATCGAAAACATACGGACCTAAAAAAAGGATCTACTGCCATGAAAACGTAGCGTATAAACGCTGGATTATTCCAATAGACGCAACAAACTCTTCAGGATTGCTCAAATCAGACTTATGAAATGCCGCCATCGCCGAAAACAACGAAAACGCGTTTCAAGCGAACCACAGACTACGCTCTGGCCCACTTCACAACATCGATCAGCCAAATGGAGATCACTTTATCAAATACGAATGATTGCAGTACTTGATCTACATGTTATAAACCATAGACATATACATGGATGTCTGCTGATCGCTAATGAGGCACCAAGAGGAATAGCACGTTTCTACAGAAATATATAGGCCCTCAGTTCCGTCAGTGTACAGCAGGCTAAACAGATGTTTCAAAAACTACAAAAGGTGACACGGTACGAACCAAGGACGTCATCTTGCCTAACACAGGCAGGTCGAGGCACGGATAAATCCGTCTCACCCCGACAGCAAAGACGACGTATGGAGCGTCCTTCGCTCACTCATTGCTGTCAACGAATTTACGAGTTAGTCAATGGGTGGAAGTATACCTTCCATCATACATAAGACCCAGTGAGCTGTATTTATGCATGGCATTTCCGGTAAAATTACACGGCAGGCAACGTGCCACACATCTGTTTGGACAGCACGATTCCATTATTATACCACTAGCCAGTAGTTCAACTATTTGCAGCCAGTAAATATCGAACAAGATACGGGATGATTCCGGTATCTTAGTTTGTCGATAGCCTCTGCTTCAGCTGAATTTAGTACAGATTTATCACAAGGCTAGATTGGTTTTGACTCTGACAAGAATGTCTCCGATCTGCATCTCGTGTTATCTGCAGTTACGTACCTTTACGGCAAGTCCGTCAAACAATCAACTGATACCGGTGTCTAGCACTGAAGAGCCTGTTCCCGTGTTATGTACTGGGTATTCCGGCACAGCATGCAGTAGGAGTTTGTAGTTCATAATAGACGGCCCAATGAGGAAAGAGCAGATTCGTTCTGATCTGACTACCCGAATGAAGGATGCAAGGCAAAAGAGTCATGTCTGGTCTGAGCAGATCCAAGGCCTGCCTGATTTCAATAATACCATATTAACCTGTTTGCACATCGATAACTTCATCACTTTCATATCTAATATATAACTGCTGTGCTTCAGCCACACTTTCTTCTGCGCCATTTCTTTATGTCAATCAAATACGACGATTTAATGAGATACGCCGCCACTCATTCTTCGATCGGCACGTCAGCTGATCTTTTTCCTGTTGATGCCACCGCTGGAGCTGCGCCGATGAAATTTTCACGTATGCATCCCTAGGCTATCAATATTAGAAATCTGATTTTACACTAGTTCATATTCGATGATGAGGCGCCACTAGAGGGTGATGCGACAGTTTATCACTTGTCTAGCAACTGCCAGCGTAGCATTCGCGTTCCTGACTCACTCACGAGTGAGCCTGAACTAAATAATTATAAATGTCGCCTGGTGTTTATATCTATCACGAGCGTACATATTGACACACAATGGCAATCGAAACTACGATGTTCGCGCACTGTACCTGTCACAAATGGCTTCATCACTACCTGACAAGTGTTTTGCACGTATGTTTATCTTAGCAAAATGGCATCTACGAAAGACAGGAACAAGATATTGAGAACGATCCCGCAGCAAATCCCTATTTACACGAAATTCGATAAATATCCTAAATATTCCCGTCGCTGGGAAAACAGGCAAAATAAACTGAATCAAATCACCTGCTTCAATACAGGCAGCATCTTAACACGCTAAATTTCAGAGCATCACGTTGCTCGCATAGTTTGTTATTGCCTCTTGCCTTCCTTCACAGAATACCGCTAGTATTTATTTCTCCGTGTATGCAAACAAGTGCGTTCCCATTTTCTCTGGGTTGATTTGAAAATAACATATATTCCCTCTAAAACTGGAGCGTATTCGTTCTATTCTTAACATCGTATTTCATGACGATTATGTTGACCTGTTTTCTGAGAAGTACAACCATACCAGTTTGTGTCACAATTTAAATAAACGCACTGATTAAGCTCTGACTCCGCTCTCGATATTACAAAGACAGCAGGAGAAGAGACAAACGAGCTCGTTAATGCCTTTATTCAAAATGTTTCCAGAATCAATGTTTACCAGTCAACTATCTGGGTAATTTTCTACTATAAACTGTCATTGACTGCCAAGACATCCGTATCACGTATCGCAGCTGTGTCATGCAAATAGGAATCATTCCAAACTTTCGAGTTCCCGGCACCCGATACACCGATAAATATTGACTAATTGCCGCATTGAATTATCATGAGTTGCTCGGTACATCAAGTTAACTCAGAAAGGTGAATTACCTCAGCGGTTAATCAATGAAATAATCGGTAGCACATATTCTTTTTAAACATGATTAAAGCACGTCTCGAGTATGGATATTTAGGTACTACTGCACTTTAATTTTAACTTTTTACGATTGATTTAATTTATGCCCTAGTAGCTCTGTATTACATGAATTTTCATAATTTGGATTTTAGACATTTTGCTCTTAAAGCCTACATTTTGATATTTAATTTTCGATTTTGATTTTAGATTTAGATTCTTAGATGTTTGTGATTTTTTAAATATCTAAAAATCAGAAATTTAAAAATCTAAACATCTAAGAATCTAAAAATCTAAAAATCTAAAAATCCGAAAATTTAAATATCCAAAAATGTAAGAAGCTTAATATTTTAAAACAGCTTAAAATAATCTAAAAAAAATCCAAATTGCATTAAAATTCATGTATTACAGAGCTTACTTTAAGATCAAAAATTAAATCAATCATAAAAAAGTTAAAATTAAGAGCAGTGAACTGACCGAAATATCCATATTCTTAAAACATTACTTTAATCATGTTTAAAAAAGAATCCACTGTGCACAGATTTACCGGTTAATTCAGTGGTTAGCCACTAGGGGTGAGACAGTTCTACTCTGAGTTGCTTGGATGCACCGAGTAACTCGCGAGTAACTCAATACAGCTTTAAATTGAATCAATATTTATCGGTTATTATCAGGTGCCAGGGTTTCAAAAGTTTGGGGATGAGGATTCTATTTACATATTTAATATGCGATACGTGATACGGATGTCTTAACTGAAGTCCAATGACAGTTTTGTATAGTAAAATTACCAAATGGTTATTTGGTAAACATTGATTCTAAGAAGCTTGACGGTTTAGTCGGAATAGAACGTGCTGAGCTCGTTTGTCTCTTCTCCTGCTATGCTGTAATATCAAAAAGCAGGTCAAACTTAATCCAGTGCGTTTATTCAAAGTATGACTTAAATTGAGCCATGGAAATAACTTCTCTAAAAAACAAAGGTCAACACTAATCGTTGTAAATACGATATTAAATTATACGAACAGATACGTAGTTTTAGGGAATATATGTTATTTTCTAAATCAGGCTTAAATAGAAAAAAATAAAACACACTGAAAATGGTGCATACACGAGAGCTCATGTACTAGCGAGCGGTTTGTATGGCAGCTGCTGTGAAAAAAAGAGAGAAAACAAGAAAACAATGCTCGCTTGCTGAGCAACGTGAGTTACTCGAGGTACCTCAAAAGCAACTCTGAAATTGCTTGTGTTAAGGCGCTGTCTTCTTGGTTAACCAAGTTATTTGATTCGAGATTTGTCACGCACAAATAAAAACAATGTTTTCCCAACGACGGAAATTCTTAGAAAAATTCATCAATTTCATTATAAATAAAGTTTATTTGCCGAACGTTAACGGCTTATCGATTACAGGATCGTTCTCAATATCTCGATCCCTGTCTTTCTGCAAATTAAGAACAGCCTTTTGTTTTGCTAAGATTAGACATACATTGCAAAACACTTTGTCAGGAAGCAGATGATGAGTAAAACCATTTGTGACATATTTTAGTGCACCAATTTTTTTAACACATCGCTGGTTCGATTACCATTGTTTGTGGTATCAATATGTACACTCGCGATGGAAATTTTCTCGACATTCAAGGCGACGTTTTATAATTATTAAATTCAAACTCACTCGTGAAATTGCTGAGAGTCGAAACACGAAAATTTACACTGGCAGTTGCTTGAACGAAACGACAAAGCTGATCACGCTCACCCTCTGGATGGCACATCGCATCGAGATGTCATAATTTGTTATAAAATCAGATTTCTAAAGGGTTAATGAACATTACTAAAGGGATACATACACGGTGAAAAATTTCATCGGCGCGCCTCAAATTGCCCGGCGGCGCGGGCAAAAAAAAAATGCAGCGGCGTGCCGATCGAAAATAGTGGCGGCGGCGGCGCCATTAAATCGTCGGCGGCGGCGGCGCACAGATTTAGTTGACACACTAAAAAAAATAGCACAGGAGAAAAGTGTGCTGAGCGATCCACCCTTGGCACAGTTATGTTTGCTATAATGAAATATATGAAGAAAAAGTGATGAAAGTTCTGTCAGTGTACGGCAGGTTGTGTAAATTTATAGAAGTATTGAAAATCGAGCGAAAGGCTTGGATATAGCGGTGCTCGAACCAATGACGTATTTCTTTTACCTTACATCCTTCATTTCGGGGTAGGTCAAGGCAAGAACGAATCTGCCTCTTGACATGCACTGCGATAGTGTTTTAATTTTTAACAGATCCCGTCACCTCATTATGAACTTCGCTTCCTACTGCATTCGCGTTACCTACTTATTGCCAGAATATGCTTCTTCACCCAGTACATAACACAGGGGACGAAGGAAATGATTTCAGTGCTAGACCAGCTATCAGTTGATTGTTTGACGGACTTGCCATACCAAGGCACCATGGCCCACCCGATGTAACACGAAAGATTATGCAAGGTCGGAGAACCATTTCTTGTCCAGAATCAAAAACCAATCTAGCTATTGTGATAAAACGTCTGGCCACTAAAATTCGCTAAGCAAGAAAACTATCGACAAACTAAAATACCAGAATCATCCCACGTATCTTGCATTCGACAATTTGCAGCTGCGAATAGTTGAATAAACTACTAACTGGAGTGAACATAGCGCATAATGGAATCGTGCTGTCCAAGAAAACTGGAAAAAGATGGTAATTAACACGTTGCACACCGTGCCTACAATTTTACCAGAAAATGCCATATAAATACAACTCACTGGGTCTTATGTATGATATGTATGTATGATGAATGATATATACTTCCACCCATTATTGCTCGTAAACTAAGTCCGACAGCAATGGAATTGAGCGAAAGGGCCTTCCATACGTCATCTTTTGCCTGTCGAGGTGGTGGATTTATCCGTGCCTCGACCTGCCCCGCAGTGGAATGTTAGGCAAAAGATGACGTCCTTGGTTCGAGTACCATTGTACACATGCCCTTTTGCTAAGTTTTCAAAAACATCTGTTCTATTTCCAACCTGCTGTACACTGACGGAACTTTGAAAATTTCTTTTCATATATTTATTCTAGCAAAAACATTACTGTTCCCTCTTGGTGCCTCATGCTGATCAACGAACATCTCCTTCTACATATATAATATAGTTTATATTTATGTAAATCAAAAATACTACAATCATTCGTATTTATTAAAAATGATCTCCATTTGGCTGATCCTGAAGAAATGTTGTAAAGTGTTAAAGCGTAGAGTTCTGTGGTTCGCTTAAGCACGTTTTCGTTTGTTTTCAGCGATAGCAGCATTTCACCAAAATTCTGATTTGAGGTATCCTGAAAAAGTTTGTTAAATCTATTGGAAACTGTCAAAATTAACGTTTATACACTACGTTTCATAACAATAGATCCTTTTTTAAAGTCCATATGTTTCAATGAAGAATGACTTCTACCTTTTCATGTATTCACATGCAAAAACTGTTTGAGGAAGCTGACGCACTCTACAACACTTCTAAATCCATTGATATAAAGGGTGTCCACGATGAAATTGCCACACTATGAAATTGCTCTAACTTTTTAACCGTTGGGTAGAATTTAATGAACATTTGGGTGGATTTAGTTCATAGTGCATTATTTACATCCTGCAAGTTCTAAAGTCCTGTGATCAAAACTCGCGGAAATGGAGTCGAAAGAACAGCTCGTGCATGATAAAATCTTGCGCATTCATCACGAGAACAAGGATCTCTCGCATCGTTCCATCGCTAAAACGTTGGGAGTCGCGAATTCCACGGTGTCGCGAGTGATTAAGCGGTTCGAGGAACGGTTGACCACCGATCGGAAGCCCAGAAGTGAAGGAAAAGTATTCCGTACAACACCAAAATCACAACCGCGTAGTTGGGGCCTTCAACCGAAATCCGAACGCCTCCGTTCGGGATGTGGCTAAGAAGCTGCACCTAAGCCGAAGTTTTGTCCAGAAGGCCAAAACTAAGGCTGGGCTTCGAACGTTCAAGGTACAAAAGGCCCCTAATCGCGACGAGAAGCAGAACAAGTCCGCCAAACCCGTGCCAGGAAGTTGTACCTCAACATGCTGACGAAAGTTGAATGCTGCATCATGGACGACGAAACATATGTGAAGGCTGACTTCAAACAGATCCCCGGCAACCTGTTTTTCACGGCCAAGGATAAGTTCAGCGTTCCAGAGCATGTCCGCACTCAGAAGATGTCCAAATTTGCGAAGAAATTCCTGGTTTGGCAAGCCATCTGCACGTGCGGGAAGCGGAGTGCACCTTCGTGACCCAGGACACGATGAACGGACAGGTGTCCATAAAAGAGTGCCTCCAAAAGCGGCTGCTTCCTCTCCTGAAGGCCCACAACGTCCCAACAATCTTCTGGCCGGATTCGGCCTCATGCCACTACTCCAAGGACGTGCTGAAGTGGTATGCGGACAATAAGGTCAATTTCGTGCCGAAAATGTTCAACCCTCCCAACACTCCGGAGCTCCGCCCCATCGAGAAGTACTGGGCGATTTTGAAGCAGCACCTTCTCAAACGACCTAAGGTAGTGAAGACAGTCGAGGAACTGAAGAAAGTATGGGTTTACATGCAAAAACGGTTGGTTCACAGGTTGTGCAGAATCTATGGCCGGGGTTAAGGCCAAGGTGCGGGCATTTGCGTATGGACTGTAAATAAAATACGAGTAAAATGGTAAAATGAAGTTTAATAGTTATTTCTCAATCCCTGAAAATTTGATGGCAATCGGATGAAAACTCGAATTTTGCGAATCAATTTTGTGTGTGGCAATTTCATCGTGGACACCCCTTACTGTGCGAGTGAGCACAAAATAAAATCACTCATTTTTGCAGTTTCATAACTGTTAAGAATTCGGAACATTTGTGCACATCCCTACGAGTATAACAGATTTATCTATCTATACCATATACACAATGCCTATATCTCTCTTATCACCTATCCGTCTGATATGTGAGCGAAAGATCGTTGCCAATAGTTCGGAAAGCCAATCGGAATCTGTGCGTATTATATAACCAGTATAGAACAGCCAGATCGAGTTAGTCCAATAAAGATTCTCAACAAGATCATACCGTTGCGTCGAATAAATTGTTTCAGATACCGAGCCAATCTAGTTCTTATTTCCTACAATAACTATAGAACCAATATATCTCAACAAAACTATCTGCATGAATTGCGCTTCACTTTCTTTTCACATTTTATCGTGTTGTGAAGTGTTTGTGAAATGCTCCGGAATAATGCCGCGTGGAACGTATTTGACAGAAGAAGAGAGAGGTAACATTTTGGGCATTTCCTCGCGAATGGTACGTTGGTGCCCGCGAAGTTGCTAGATGTTTGGGAAGATCGAAGTACGTCATTATCAATTTTATGAGAAATCCAGAACGATATGTGAATAACAAGGCAGGTGGGACCCAAAAACAAGTGTTTGAAAAGAACGCAACTAAGAAACTGCAGGTAACTCCACTCAAAAGCTTGAACCAATTAAGGCTGAGTTATCACTTGACGTCTCATGTTCTACAATCTATCGAACATTGTAAAAGCCTCTCCTCCTATATTCAGCGGCAAAAACCGAAGCAAGCTCCACGACTCTTACGTAGCCATAGACAAGCCCGTTGACTCGAATTCACACGAGCCATTACGCGCAGAGATTGGAGCAATGTATGTAACCTTCATTATTCACTATTATAAAATTAATTAAGTTCTTGTTTTTCCGACCAAAAAATTCAATCTGGATGGCCCAGATGGAATTTTTTTCATACTGCAGGGACTTAAGAGAGGAGCAGCGTTACTTTTCGACTCGTAACTATGGTAGTAGTCTGATGGTTTGGGGAGCATTTTGTCAAACTCGAACGGAGCAGATTGATTTTTCCATCCACCAGAATGAACAGTCGGGAGTTCATTGAGATACTTCAGCGTCATTTGCAAACTATTCTTGCGGCAACATGGTTGAGTTGGCTACTCATTTCAGCAAGATAATGCCTCAGTTCATACAAAGTAGAGAGCGACTACGGCGTGGTTCAACAAACATGGAGTTCAAACTATGGAATGGCCAGCTTGTTCTCCAGACCAAAACCCGATTGAGAATATGTGGGTATTGATCGTACGTGCATATGCACGTATATGCAGACAACAAGCAGTACGCAAGAGTTCATGGCCTGAAACAAGCCATCTTATCTGCATAGCAAGGAATACAAATATCTACTTGCCGTAACTTAATTCAGAGTATGTCAAATAAGTTGTATGAACTGATTGATATCAAAGGAGGAACCAACCCATTCTATTCGGTCCATGGTTGTCACTCGCCAGCCTCGCGGTCTGCGGCCTTCTATTTGATCGATCCACCTTGCTCGTTGCGCGCCTCTTCTCATTGAACCTGTAGGTTCGTTTTCGAGAACCATATTCACAGGGCTGTCTTCCGACATTCTTACGACAGGCCCAGCCCATCGTAGTCGACCGATTTTTGAGATGGGTACGATGGGAGGTTCTCCCAGCAACTGGTGCAATTCGTGGTTCTTTCGCCTCCTCCACGTTCCGTGGATGGTACGCAGCACCTTCCATTCAAAGACTCTAAGGGCGCATTGGTCCTCCACTAGCAATCCACTAATCAATGTCTTGTAGATAGTCAACTCTATGTTTCGGCGAACTTTGTTCGATGTTAGCGTCCTTCGGAGTCCAAAGTAGGCACGATTGCCAGCCATAATGCGCCTTTGTATTTCTCTGCTGGTGTCGTTATCGGCGGTCACCAATGAGCCCAGACAGAATTCATATACCACCTCGAATTCATCACCGTCAATCTGAACTCGTGATGGCAAGCTAACATATTTTCTCGTGAACCTCTTTCCTTCATGTAATCCTCTCATATTCTCTATTATTCTAACCTGAAAAACTAACTCAACTTATAGAATAGATTTTTAACCAAACATTTCCAGTATAACTTTATGTCAAAACATCTCCATCTAAAATAATTAATTAAAAGCTCACCATTTCTGAAAATCTGGTTTATCGAACCGTGACTGAGATGTTTCTGCGGTTAACCGGAATGTTTTGCATCTTTCATTCTGAGTACAGGACGTACAAAGCCTCAATTTCCCTTCATGACGACAAACGTGGTCGTTTGACCTGTTCTTTACCTTCCGTGAAATGACACACTGTCCCAGACCGTAATTTCATTCCATTCATTCCCCGGAAGCAACTCCTCAGATATTCCTGCGTTAGCCTGCCGACCGCATTCCTAGCAACATATTATTGTATGCTCTAAATAACATCGTCCCACAGAATCACAAGAAAATTGTTGCCATGGCAGTGGATTGTAGCAGGAAACACATAACTCATAATAATGATGATGATGAAGTTCGTTTCCAGATGAACAATGCTATCCGTAGACAGGTGAGCGACTGAGCTCTTAGTTTGGAAATCAACCATGCGTCTCCTCTGCAGCTCGGAAGCAATTGTTTCCATAATGAATGACAACACACTCACTCAACGCTCGGGTTTTGGGGTCAGTGAAGGAAAATGACTTATTTGTTCATACATATTTATGGCCAACCGAACAATGTGTTGACAGCGTTATATTACTAGTCGAGTTATTAGTACGAGACACCGAAGTACAAGTCTGCACATTGTAGACGAAATACGCGTATTCGATCGAAGATAAGCAAAGGTAGTTGGAATTAAATGGAGATTACTAATTTTTTCTTCTAATTTATAGTTACAAGGATTCCAACTAAACAGCTCAAACCCTCTAGGATTCAGCATTATATTGGTTTTAGAATTCGATCAATATGAAGACGATGGTAACGTCCAATCCTTTTTCAAATAAAAACTTTACCTAGCATTTGGGATTCATTTTCGTTGCTTGGCATATTTAAGAAACATGACCCTCCAGCAAACTTCAGGTAAAATTTAACACTGGTGAGGGATTGTGTCAACTATGTTGTCAAGGTTGGCAAGTCAAAGCCTTTTCTCAAGTTCCTATGAATGCTATACATTACTCCAAAACTTTCGTCTGACTCTTTGTCTGTAGCAACAATCAAAATGTCATGAAGATTATATTGCATTGAGGCAAGCAGTTTCAAAGAATTCATTAAAACGTGACAGTCAAATATTTCGTCTTGTGTTAAAGCAGTGCGTACTACCGTTTCTTAACTTTCAATGTCAGCAAATGCCCGTAAATACGTAATATAACCAACACATGACACCTCACTAAGGCAACCGCTAACTACGGAACCGAACGAACGGATGAAATAACCGATACTCGTCCGAAGTATGCCATTTTCCACGGTCAGGTTGTTAATCCTTTTCGGCCCTCGCGAAAAGGACTCGAGCGGGATCGATTCCACACCAACGGAACTGGCAAACAAGTGCGAGCAGAAACGCAAACCTGACGCACGCGTAGGTACGCAGTGCAGTTGCTGGCAAACTCCTGTGCTTTGTTCCACGGTAAATCACCGTCGGTCTGGCGGCTGTGTGACCGTTGCTGTTTCTGCCAGCCAGACTGCTGCCACCAGCAGCCAGCTCTTTTCCATGCACAGCCAAAACCAGCAAATGACGGACGAGCAGCGGGCTAATTGTACCGTATGCCAGCTCGCCTGTTCGTTCGTTCGTTCGTTCGCCCGCCTGAATTTCAAACACCACACAAACAGCAGTCGGAGCAGTCGCAAGGATAGGAAAAGCCGATGGTAAATTTAAAATTTATATGACTGGCGATTATTTCATAACGCCTTCATAAAGAAGTTCCGATCGTTGAGAGCTCAACCGGTAGATGCTAACAGTTGCTCCCAAATGGCTCGGAAGTTGAAGCGTACACACCGCAACAAAAATGAACAGTCCATCATAATAGAAGCACATCTCGGAAATACGGCACAATTTGCAATGCCATTCACGAATGATCACTATGTTGTATGGTTGTATGATTTTCGTTTGTTTATTACGTCATTATTTCGATTTCCTCATGTCTCCCAAAGATGTTTTTTTCGCTGTGTACACAGATAAAAAGAAAACATTGAATTTTCGTGCTTATATAATGCACATAAAGGGAATGCTAGACTTGGCAGAAAAATTATAGGATATTTCACTAAATGTAAGCCAGATAACGCCTGAATCAGCCTGTTGTATGAAAGATTGCGAACATTGTTGTATGCAAACATTGTTTGTCTTCTTTGGCTTGAATTAAACGAAGCGAAATTTTACGCGCTTGTTAAAATTAATTATTTTTTTCAGTGCACTATTTCACTTCACACTTCAGCCGCAGTGAAATCTTGACGCCGACGAAACAAAGCCTACTTTGAACGGAAACCTGCAGTCAGTGAAAGCTGAGGCATTCGCCTGAACCACCTGTGTGTTGTGTTTATCTTCTGACAGACGGAAACAGCAGTCGGAAAATGTGACTGCGCCGTTCCATGATATGTAGCTTCTTTTCCTCGGTTGCGTAGGTCGGGTGCCCTGCTTTAGCATAGCGACTAGTGATTTTAGAGCTTGCGCTTCGTAGGTGTATGTTCAGGTGAAATTGGAGGGTGTCCTTTCTCCATTTAAACTATAGGTTACACAGAAAAAAATAATTAATTTTAACAAGCGCGTAAAATTTCCTCGTATATTCCTAGCTAAAGGACCGTAAACAACGATATTGTTTGCACCCTATCAACAGGCTTGATTCAGGTGTTATCTGGCTTAATTTTTTACATGAAATATCCCATTATGTTCTGCCAAATCTAGTATTCCTTTATGTGCATTAGATAACGCAGAAAATTCAGTGTTTTTTATCTGTGTAGGTTAATTATCACTTCACCTTTTTTTAGATGAAAATAACCCACAAAACGGAAATTTCAATCTTGAAGTCCTATTAGTATTGAGGTTTGTGCTCAGAAACTTCGAAGTGATTGGTGGATTAGATCCCACATCACGTTAGAGATGATCCTTCAAAAACCATGTTTAAACCTTTCAACCACCGTTCCAGAAGACAGAATAGAGCAGTCATTCTACGAATACTAAATATACTAATTTTCTGTTTCTGATAACACTTAATACTGATAATATTGATAATGTTGCGTTCCGAAAAATATTTCATCCGTAATGATGATATTGTCCTAAGACTATGCTTCTTTAAGGTGAAAGGTAATGGATTTCTGTTGCTCTGACTACACACACTATTGAACCACAACCGAATTCAAGTTCATTGTAGTGCAATAATGATAAAAAATAACTATATTGCAACTGATATGATAATAGTAATAATAATCGTGTTAGAATCTTTCGAATGGTATTCAATATTAAAACAGAATAAATCATTAGAACTAAAATATGGAATTTAATAATAATTATTAATAGTGTTCAAATAATAATAAGAACCACGATAGGTTGTTAATTCGAATGCATTATGTATGATATGAACTATCATCTATTGCAGCACGAAAACTAAGTCCAACAGCAATAGGCTCTCAACTCTGTTTAACTTGAATCGATAAGCAAAATCATTTATAAAGGGTGTTTCGATCAAAATTTGGTCGACTTAAACTTGACGCATTTCCTTTCCTGTATTGAAAATTTTGCACACACTTCATTTTAAAGATGTGCGTGTACTATCATGCCTCTATTTTGATTTTGAGATTAGCACTTCATTTATCAAAATGTCGTCGACGGAAGAGAAGCAACGCATCAAAGTTTTGCACGTGCATGGCGAAAAATCCAAACTACTCTCACGCAAAGTTGGCGAAATTTCCAAATATGGCTGGTTCAACTCATTTGCAACGTATTAAAAGTGTTCGGTGAACTTTGTCGACAGCGCAGGAAAGCTGGATCGGAAAGGCAACTGAAATCGCGGAGGCCATAGCGAGTGACAAAGAGGGTTGCCTGCTGTTTCGAGCGGAATCCCACCCTCTCCGTCCGAGATGTCGCAAAGAAGCTGAGAGTGGCGCCTTCAACAGTGGATGGAGCTAAAAACGAGCTGGACTGTCGACTTACAAGAAAGTGGTGACTCCAAACCGTGATGATAAAAAACACGTCGGCCAGCACGATTGCGAAAGTTGTACACGATGATGCTGCGAAGCGACGATGAACTTACGCCAAGGCAGACTTTAAACAGTCTCCTGGATAGGAATTTCATACGGCAATCGGACGGGAAAGGTGGGCATGACCAGAACCCTCTTGGCACGCCAGAGCTCTGCCCAATTGAAGAATATTGGGCCATCATCAAGCGGAACCTTAAGAAGACTCACAAATCTGTTGTGAGCGAGAAACAATTCAAGGCAAACTGGCGTTCTGCAGCAAATAAAGGGGACAACAATACTGTTTAAAATCTTATGGCAGTTGTTAAACGAAAGGCCTGGCAATTCGTATTCGGTCAAAAGGAAGCTTAGCTGAATATTTCTCCTGTATTTTGTAATAACTGAACTTGAAAAAGAAAAAGAATTTCACTTATTTCAAAAACTTTGATCGACTCACACACATTACTGTTTGATCAAATTTTGCATATCTATCTATCATACATATCTACCGGGATATAAAAAATCTCTTTTCAACAACAAGCTTGAACAATTGTTAAAAAAGTGAGCTATCTGACATAAGAATGCCCCTATGGTTGGGGAGAAGAGCCCGCCCTCTATTCACAAACTGTTAGCAATTGGGAATTGGTATTCCCATTCTCCCCATCCAGCCTGCTGCAATCGGGTGCCTTGATGATCCCTTTCATTTCTCACTCCGAGTATAAAATATTCATTTGATAATGTTTAAATTAACAGTGTGTCTCGCAATAGGTGTCACCTTTTTCAGTCTTGGTTTATTTCAGCTGGGTAATTTTAACAGTGAAATTAATCATACCCGTTTTCAATGTATTTGACAACCTATCGCTGAAGATAAATAAACGATTTCGTTTGTTTATATTTATCAGCTACCATGGAAGCCACAGCGGGCAAGTTTCTAAATTACATTTGCAAAAGCTAAGACCGTGTCAGATTTCAATAGCTCTTAAGCCAGTTCGGAGTGAGTAAGCGTTTTGTTTTTCGTAATTTTGAAACGGTTCAAGGAACTGGAAATGTCCATATTCACAACAAAGAGGTACCAGAACGAAGAAAAAGATCAAACGTGTGAGATGCTAATAAGGCCGTATCTGGGCCGTAAATTGAGCAAAACATTTCAAATGTCCTCGCTTCAATGATCGAAGCTTCTAGACATGATATGGAATGCAAGCCGTACAATAAAACAACGTGTTCACGGGTAGACGGAGCGTCAAAAGCAAGTCAGGTCCAAGTCCGCAGAAATCTTTGTCGGCACGTTGACTGCAGATTTTATTTCTCGGATGAAAAGCGCTCCTCTTTCTGAAAGGCATAATCAACAAGATGATCGTGTGTATGGTAAAAATATTGTCAATATTACAAGAGATAAACCAGCTGTGAAACGTTATCAGAATGTATCGAAAATCATAGTATTGAAGCCAGTTTCTACGAAAAGGAAAATCTCTCTTCTTTCCATTGATCCAACGTTGAAAATCTAACTTGAGTATTAGGTCGGAAGAACCATCTACTATCTCATTCTTCCAACAGGACTCAGTTCCAGCTTACAAATCAAAGAAGACACAAGCGTGGAGGTGGAAAATTTGCCCAATTCTCACAATCGAAGCATTCCAACCCACTTGAATACTTTGTTTGGGGTTATACGCTTCAACATATAGGTCTTACGAAAGGGCTTACTTTAGATCGATTCAAGAAACATTAGGAACCAAATTTTTGCGATGGGTTTACAAAGCGTTTGCGAAAAGTTATCAGTTAATATGGTTTATTTCTATAACATGTATCTCTCAAATGAAAAATAAATAATGATACCTATTGTGAGACACCCTGTACATTCGGGCCAGAGCACGTAAAGAAAGGTTTGCGTCGCAACATTTCAGTGTCCAGATTCTCGAAGCTTTATTTGATTTGCAGGACATATGTAGTTGTGGTCGAAAATCAAAAAGTTTCTGTCTCTACTGGCACTATCAATAATGATGTACAAAAAGAATATCTGTAAAACGCTGGCTACCGTTTATCTGAAGCCACAACTCTTCAACTCTGTTTTTGTCCTGATTGGACCTTTTGTTACTATGTGAAATCCGTCCTGAAATGGTATATGGACAAGAGGTCAAATGCGTGCCAAAAAACAGCCAATCCACCAAACTGTCCAGAACTTTACCCAATAGAGAAGTATTAGGCTCTAGCAAAGCGGAAACCCTTCTGAAACCAAGAAGAAAGCAAACTTTACCGGTGATTCTGAGAAGATGGAGAACCATCAGGGTGGACGTATCTGAGGATACCGTAAGGAACCTGATGGCGTAAGAATACCGTAAGGAACCTCACGCTATTTTGATAGCAAAGGCGGTGAATGAAAAGCTAAGTCAAAGAAGTTGCTTGAAGATTGGTTTACTGAAGTTGACTTAGAATAGGCTGTCAAATAAAAATAATGTGTTTCAATTCAAAGAGATGAATGTTAAGTTCATCGTCCCATGACGATTTCCATTTGAAAGGGAAATTTTATGACCCTAGTCGTAGTCGTCTCCGATAAAATTCGGCATATTGGTCCTCTGCAGTTTAAAGACAGCTGCGATCACGATATTCCTCGCCATCCGGAATGTCGAATGGATTTGCTAGAGGGTGAGGTGAAAATTATTGTGACACTTTCAAACTCCTATCACTTATTCCATGTTTGATTGAAATTAACCAAATTTTGCCATGTTTCTCTTTAAATTGCATTGTTTACATCTGCCTAGTTGTGTAGTTGAAAGTGAGATTCCGGTCAAAATGGCAGGAAATCAACAAATTGTCTGTGAAATGATGTCGCTTATCCACAATCTTAATCCTGGGTCGTCGCATGGCTCCTTAGGAAAATGTATGAACATACATCATTCGGACCATTTCACGTATCCTACAAAGATTTAAGGAATGAACGACAATAAACCATAAGCCAGAGCTGAACAAAAACTAGGAATAACGCGAGACCGCTGATTACTCATTTCAAGCAGAATTCGAATATTTCGCGGGACTTCACTATGAATGATCATAATTGAGATTATACTGTAAAGAGTCCCAAATCGAGACCAACGCAGCAGCAGTGTGTCATAACCAGTGGTGATAAATGTATTGTACCTGCGATATTTCTGTACCATTTTCTCCAGGCGACGAAACATTTTTGCTGTCTCCAGCGCAAAATATGATGTTTAGAATATGGAATCACACAATAAGAATGGGTACTAGAACCCATAATCATAAACTACCCAATAAGCGCCTTTTTAATCAAGCTATCAAATACAGTCTCATACCATTTCGAAACTGTCTGAATCTGTCAGCAGAAATAGGGAGGCATTACTCTATTTCTGTTTTCCATCTCCCGCGTTCGCTCGAACTGTACACATAATCTGTTGTTGGTGTGCGGGCCTCAATTTTCGCGGCAGGTGAATGTTTTGCAAAAACTGTACATTTATCACCTCTGGTCATACCATCTACGGAAGCTGCTAACGAAATACTCGGGTGCGTCATGGATGAGACCTTTATATAAGCGGTTTTGAGCGGTTTTGACAGTTCAAGACTACCAAGTTTATTGATGGATGGCCGTTGAAAACGGAATAGCTTCATCTTTACAGGGGTCCCTCAAAAGCCAGCACATGTCAGCAAAATGCTTTATCCGGACGGATTCCACTATTGTATGGTGTATTTTATTCTCGTTGCAGTCAGTATGAAAACAGTTCGTCGTCAATAGAGCTTTTGAAAATATTGTATATGAGGATTATTTTTTATTATCGTACATATTGAGCAGAAAAGTCTCCAGATTGTTACGAAACCATGTGCACGCGTATGGTTTATGTAAATATGACCAAAAAAAAATACTAAAATTCAGAGTTACCAGTTTTTCTGACAAACGCAGATTGAAGTTTTTGAGATTTTCCAGAATATCACTTAATTCAAAAATTAATACCCAAGAACGATAGAATTTTTTTTTACCAACTATAGTAAAATATTCTCAAGAATATTTAAATAATATAATCTGAAAAGAAATTACCACAAATTCTTCGAAAGTGAAGGAAAATTGATTGGAAAAGCCAGATAGTCCATTTTCTGAGCCATGTAAATATTAAAAAAAAACATTTTTTCGATTCTTTTTTCATAAACTTTCATTGGTGAAATTTTGGTTTTTTTTTTTAGTAATGTTCGAAAAACAATGGGCTTGTCACCGTTTTCATAAACAGATAAAAATAAACATTGTAGTTTTTACGTTTCAATGCACATAAGGGAATGCTAGATTTGGTTGAAAATACCGATATTTCATGCAAATTTAACCAGCATGTATCTAACCTTTTGTATGAAAAATTTCCAACACTGTTATATGGCGCAGGATAGCTTGCACACAATGACGTTGTGTACGCCTCTTTTGGCTTGGAATCAATCGAGGGGCAATTTTATGTGCCAGTTAAAAATGCATTATTTTTTTCTGTGTCTCGAAAAATCCGGAAAAGTGTCGTCTTCCAATTAGCGTATAGGTACCTCTACGTAGCGCTATAAAGGCAAGTATGTGGATTGTTAACTTGTCCAAGGTAGCTGCTAGGTAGCGAGTTTATTAAAGTAAAGATACAAACTTAATTCCTATATAAGCGTTCACCTCAAATATCAGCAAGTGGTTCATCCGTGCGTAAAACGATTTCGAAGAACAGGCTTCAAGAGTGTAGTACATTGCTAAACCGAAAAGTTTTTAAGAGGACACTACATCACCATCGATCATGGAGAAGGTAAAATACGGCGAAGCTCAACGTGGTCATCTGCGGCAGTTATACAGAGTTATTTAGATAAGATACGTTCTAGACGCATTGATTGGGTAACGAATAAAATGAAATGTCGTACGAAATATCGCTTATGGTTTCACAAATATTAGTGAGGAGAACATTGAGAAATTGAGAAACAGACTTCATCGACAACTTCGTCGATTTTATCGAAGAAAACAGCTTCCACGGGAGAACCCGAGATCATTGAATTGATATAGTAAAAAATACAAGCTCTGCAAACAGTTTTTGGCTATCTTTCGCAGGAAAGTTATCATAATTAGATGATTCTAGCAGCAATTATTTCTTCTCTAAAGCAACTGAAATATTTTTCACACATATAAGTACATGGTAGTTTCTGAATTAAGTCTTGACGTGTCGGAGGATTTTGATAAACCGCTATCACATGCGAAATCAATTTTTTCAATAGCCGACAATACTGAGAAAATTGTTGATGTTCTTAGACTATTGCCATGGATATGGGCACCCCTAAATAAGTATATCTTTGGAAATAATTCACAAACGCGTGAAATATTTCGTAGACTGATGAACGTATGTCTGTTCATTGTGTCAAATCAATATTTGGTGATACTATATGCTTTAGATCGAAAATAGCGTCGAAAGAAGAGCAAGTGTGAAAAACAGTCGTGTGCGGTCGCCATGAAAAATCCGGATCTATCAGTAAGAAAACTTGTAAAAAGCTTGGTTTTCCTGGAAGCACTGTTCACGACGTTCTTAAATCTTTCAATACACGTTTGACAACATCCAGGAAGGCTGGGAGCGGAACAAAAATGGATATCAGGAACCACCAGAACGACTCGAAGATGA
This sequence comes from Aedes japonicus, assembly GCA_034211315.2. NCBI lineage: Eukaryota > Metazoa > Arthropoda > Insecta > Diptera > Culicidae > Aedes > Aedes japonicus. The sequence continues at coordinate 24,282 of JASCZW010005743.1, forward strand.
AGCAAATATTGCAGAAGGGACCAGATCTTTCGGTACGTACTGTGACTAGAGAAATACGTAACATGTCCCCAAATTTCGTACATACTTCCAAGCACCGGCAAAATATAAATTCGTTCATGGTGAATACTGTACCGAATCGTTAACAGAATGTGATGGCTAAAACCCGGGCTCGCAAGTTGTGTCGCGAATAATGGACGATAAAACATATGTGGAAGACTTTAAGCAGCTTCCCGGAATGTCTTTTTATAGTGCCATGCAACGAAATGGCGTAGAGGAGCATTTCAGGACTAAGGCAGAGGTTTGGCAGGCAATATGTAGCTGTGGTCGATCAAGCCAAAGCTTCATCACTACCGGAACGCTAAACAAGGAAATATACCGTGAAGACTGCCTAATGAAGCGATTGTTACCATTTCGGCGCAGCCATAATGCTCCATCGCTATTTTGGCCTCCGCCAAATATGTTTTGGAATGGTATAAAGCGAATGGAGTCCATGTTGTACCGAAAGAGTGCCGAAAGAGAGTCCACCTCCAGGCATCGGACAAAGAAGAGTACAACCGCTGTGAAGGAAACACATTTGAATATAATACATACTTACATTTGGATTGGATACAGGATTCCATGCCAATTTGGGGCCACATATGACCTCACTCCCCAACGCCAACCCCCGCCAAAATCACGAATGTTCATGACAACGTATGTTTTTGATAATCAAGAACATAGAAACGATAATATGCCGTTGGCTATTGCTAAAGAACCAATTAATTTACCATCGGCTCCGTAAAGGATTTCCAGTTGAGCCATAAAAAACGAACAAATTTTACAAGTGATCAACCTAGCGACAACCATCTCGAATAGAATGGGAAACAAATCGAGCAACCATCTGAGAAACGAACGAGCGAACAAGGAGACGACAGTTTTTGGAACTTTTCCATTTTTATATGAAAACGAGTAACGGACCAATAGGTTTTCAAGTATTACTCAAAAACAAATAAAAGCCAAAATTTTACCAATGTTGTCATACAAAGAGAATTTTTTTTTCGAAATTTTTTCATGCACTCAGAAAAATAGTCCGAATCCTGAAGATTTTCCAAGAAATCTTTCTTTGCGTTGAAAGAGATTTTTTTCTGAGATTATTTTTTTTCCAAATTTTTGAGAAAATTTTATTGTACAGGGTGCGGCAGAAAATAATGCGAAAATGATCAAACTTGAGTATTGGGTTAATTCGTGTAGCTAGTGACTAATTTCTTTCGAAAGTGTATTTGTTTATGTTTACTCTCAAGTGCTGCATCCAAACATTCTATTTGTTTTATTGCAAATTCGTCAAAATGTTCGCGAAAAAAGTGATCACCAGTTTGTTGACCGCTCAAAAGAAGCCGAAAGAGATTGCCAACGTGGTAGGGTGCCATTTGGCAACCGTTTACTGCATAAAAAGTCCCTGCAGGATGGTCCTAAGCAGCGGAAGCCGGACGTCCGCGCTTTGAACGCACCCCAAACGTGATCAAATCGGTCCGTGCAAAAATTGCTCGCGTTCCATAAGAAAACTTGCAAAGGAAGCCAATATTTCGGAGAAATCCATGCGGAGAATCATCAAAGAAGACCTGCAGAGCCAGAGTAAAACGCTACTTGATTACGGACCGGGTCAAGGAACTACGAGTGACTCGTTCCAAGAGATTGCTTTCCTTGTTGAAGAAGGAAAATATGATAATCCTGTTCTCCGACGAAAAGCTTTTCAGCATCGATGCTGTGGCCAACAGACGCACGGACCGGTTCATTTCACCGCAGAAAATGGAGAACGTTTCGGAAAAAGTGAAATTCAAATTTCAAACCAAACACCCGGCTGGTATCATGATGTTTGGCTTGGTGGCGTCCAACGGTTTGAAAATGCCGCCTGTTTTCAATGATAACTGCACTCGAAAATGTTGATATTATTGCTTCAACAGTTGTTGAAAATGAGATTTGAAAGAAATAGAACAAATTTTCGCATTTTTTCTGCCGTACCTTGTAGATTGGTGAAAAAAAGTTTTCTACGATGAATCGTTCTTAGGTTATAAATTTTTGAAATTAGTGGTGTTCGGGAAATGCGTTTTCCAATAAAACTGGCAACCCTGATTTTTTAATATTTCTTCTTGTTCAAATATCCATGAACCCTAAGCGTGGACAAACTTTGTGACAATCAGAAACCCTTCGGACCAAACCTGTACGATAATTAATAAAATCCTCATATCCCAAGCGTGTCATTAAGAATTACGTGTCAAGATTAGAGAACCATAACTTACCGTGCGATGATCTCAGCACAGGTACGCTTTGCTATGGTACAATGGCCCATGTTGATTGGGCTCAGACGGACAGAACTGACCTTGAACTCAATAGATTTCCAAGAAGATTGAGCTCGAAGCAGTTCAATCTAGAATTTCTCCAAACAACACGTTCAGCCAAAAAGTCTTCGTATACTGATCTCCTATGCATCACCACCTGAATCCGCAGATTTTGGCAAAATTAAATGCCTTAACCCGGTAAACGAAATCAAACATAGTTCTTGGTTTATTTGGTTAGCTGTTTTAAATTCATTTCAAGGAAGTACCATTAATTAACAGCTTTGTAAATGTCTTATAAATCCGTGAAACTAAAATTTAACCTTCTGTTTATAGTCATTAAATTGATTATAATTTGATTGCAGTACTTTTTAAACAGACGTATGTAATTTTGTAAACAAAGAGGGAGGTAAGATTCGAAGGTAAATTTTTCAGAATTCTCAACCCCCTTTCGGAGCATCACTACACTGAAAGATAATTTTCGTTTATATTACAAAATCGAAGGTAATACTCACAAATCCATTCGTTGTTTTCAGCAACGAAATTGATTTGTTCTTTTTATGAAGATACATTCGTAATTAATGGCACACGCGTAACTGTCAAAAGCACGAAGCTTTTGTTGACACAGAATGAACATTCGTACATTGTACGAAAACAATACAATGAGCTACGAATATTTGGTCAAAAATTAAAAAGAAACGTCTCTCTGGTGGTTGCATGAAGGACTGACAGATCTACTTTATCGACTCAAAATGTAATTGACAAAAAAAGCGCAACCACGTGGAGTTGTCCAGTTTTTTTTTTTAATGATTCTGATATGAGGTTCGAACCTGAATATTTGGAAAGTGCTTATTCTGAATCCGTGGTTGAACACACTAGGCCACGCTGACTCGTGAGAACTTGAGTGATTAATGAGCATGAAGTTATAGCTCTCTACAGCGCTTGAATTTTTATTTTGGGTACGGTATAAAAGAGAAACAGCGATTGGCTGGTCATCACGAAGTTCATTTCGTGCATTTTACAAAAAAAGCATTAAGAATGTTTCCTACAATATACGAGACATTCGTTCTATGTACAAAATCCATGTTTAAGAAACGCGTGAAAGCTACTTTACGAAAATAAATTTTCAGTGTATCATGTTACAGAAATGTTATTCTTTATGTTGGTGGCCCTAGTTTGCATGGGAGTGTTAAGGGTTTCATTAATTTATTATTTGCATCTTACTTTCCGTCTTTGTCTACTAAATTAGACACGCCTGTTTAAAGAAGTACTCAAGATTTGAAGAAATAATAGCGTAACGTTCTTATTATATCTTCAGTTACTTTGAACAATGCAATATATTCCGGATAGCAAGCAACACACTCTCCAACGTCTAGAATCACATCCTAATCACTGCAACACCTCCAACAAGACAATAATTCAACAGCCTACTCATCTTCTCAACCCACTCAATCTCGCACAGACCGACGCGACAGCCGAGAGTGAGCGCCCCCGTCAAAACAGTTTCCCTCTCATCGGGCAGGCGAGTGAACACGCGGTCCTTCCCACACATTTCGCACGACCGGAGAAGCGAAAACAGACGCCGGCATCCCACAGTCGCATCCATCCTAATGCCTTGGCGTAAACAAACACTCTCGCTCTCCCACACGCGCCACCCGTTGGACGTGATTCAAAACAAACGACCACGCGGTCTTCCGCCGTCTGCTCCGTTGCTCATTTCATAAAGCCGGCATCATCTCGCTTTTGTTTTGCAACATGCGGAACTCAATCTCGCGGCTTGCTCTCGCTCTCAGTTGGAGGAAACATGTTGCGCAGCAATGTTGGGGTTTGTGGAACTCTTTTTGCCACCATGAGCAGGATCCCCAAACGATCGAACCGGGGGGACTTGACTGACGAACGGAACGCTCCCATTCAGTCTTCAGTGTGTCCTCGGTACGGTCGCATCGAATTTGCTGTCTCCTTTCGTAGTGTGGCGGATTTGGTCTTCTAGGTTTGTTGGTGAGGATTCTCTTCGATTCGTGTCGGAAGGGACGTCGTGCGAGTTTCTTCCTGGTGGAAGTGAAGTGGCGGAGATTGGGTGGTAGTAAGGAGGAAGAAGTATGTGATTTAGATCGAGTGCATTGATATCCCTATTGAGGGGTGCGAAGCGTGAAAGTGAAAGTTAAATCGCCACCCATCTCCTCCTTAGGAATAAGAAAAAATAGAGTGGACCCGGCCCCCGGTCGGAGTGGTGAAGTGTGATGTTTACTCTTGATGGATCCGGAATGGATGACGGAAGGCAATGATAGCATTCGTTGTTCCCTCGGGCCGGTGGATTGTTGTTGTTGTGTTTTTTATGATTCCTGCTGAAGATGGGCAAAGGAGCCGGTAGCAGACGAAGCGGCATTTCTAGGATCAGAACATTCACCGGAAAATGGAATTGTGTTCACTTTGATGCCCTCGGATTTCGTTCTTTACGTTTCGGATTTTGTTTGCGGAAATTGTTTGCAAAAACTTCTCGGCGGGCTGGTTGAAGTTTGTGTGTGGGGGTGCGTGGGTGTGTTTATGCGTGCCTTTTCGGATGGATCAGAGTGCCATTAAGAAGGAGCCTGCAGGAGAATGGTGGCCGGATCTGGCTGAGATCGGTTCGTTGGGAGTGTGGGAAAAGGGGTGTCTAGTGCTTTGATTTTTGGTTCAGATAATCCCTATAGTTTTTGTTTCATGGAAATCACTTGCAGTTTGAAGTATGGATTGTTCTTTGCGCGTTTTCCGCAGTTAGTATGATAACTAGCACAGTTAATCACATGGCGTCCACAAAACTGCAAAGTATGGTTCTTTTTGGAGTTCTCCAGTTTTTCACGTGGTAAGCAACTTCTATATCAGCCGACTTTACTCTAAATTTAATTGCATATATCGAATCACAGAGGGTGAAATTTGTCTGCAAATCATATGTGTCGTGAATGATGTGGAAAAGCCAGTTGCTGATTTTAAAACAATTTTCGATCAAAATCGATGTTTTTTTCAGAAATTGAATTAGTTATGAAATTGATCAAGAGACGTACTTGCGGTGCAGTTTTCACAAACAACGTTTCACTGGATTCTTAATTTCTTTTCCATTATTCTGCAAGTTTGCTTGGATCAGTATGTTTTCCAGCGGTAATAATGTGTACACGGAAAAAATAACCAATCCCAAAAATTGTGTTAAAACAGAGTCAAGATATCATGAGCTTAGTGTATGTTCACTTTACGAATATACACCATGATCAAAGCTCATGATATCTTAATTCATGTTCGCGTAACGCACTTGAAGTGTTTTTTTTTTTTTTTTTTTTTTTGTTGGGGCGTAGAATCCACAGCGTCCACTGAGTTGAACTTTTGTGATATACCCCTGTTTACTATACTAATTCGCATCTTAAAGCTAGATCACCATTTGTCAAGTGACCAGCCTAAGACGCGTCTCCCAGTCAGGCAAAATTGAGTTTATAAAACCCACCACCTTCCCAGGAATTGCAGTCCAAATTTCTTTAGGTTGCATATAGCCACTGTACAGAAATTTAAGTCTGCTCTTGTACACAACATCACAACTGCAAAGCAGATGTTCCGAGGTTTCACGTTCCATGTTACAGAAACGACAGATATCATTCTGAACCTGGCCAATGTTTTTCAAATGATATCTACTCGGGCAATGTCCGGTTACTAGGCCAGTATAGGCACAAAGAACTCTCTTATTGAGCTCCAGAAGCTTTTACTAATTGTAACATTTGGAATTATAAACCTTTTCGCTTGAGAACACTTTGTGGTGACCAACCAATTGGTCATCACCCTTTGCTCTTCCCAAGATTTTAATTCCATTTTTATGGCACAGTATGATATACCGCAGAATGGTTCTGGGCCAATAAACTGTGCATTTGAACCTTGTTTAGCAAGCTCGTCTGCCCTTTCATTACCTTCAATGCCACAGTGTCCCGGAACCCAGAATAAATTCACCGAGTTCTCTTGGCACACCTTTCACAATGAAAGAATGCATTCCCAGACAAGTTTGGATGTACATTTATAATTACTTAACGCTTTGAGTGCCGCTTGGCTGTCTGTAAAAATACAAATATTTGCATATCTATATTTTCTCTTCAGACAAACGTTAACACATTTTATTATAGCAAAGATCTCCGCTTGGAAAACCGTTGGATAGTTTCCCATCGCCACTGAGATTTCTACCCCAGGGCCGAAGATTCCTGCTCCCGTTTTTGTTCCAATTTTTGAGCCATCTGTGAAGAATTTTATGGAGCCATGACGAACAGTGGGACCTCCGACTTCCCAATCTATACGTGACGTTTCACATATGTTGTAAGGAATGTCATGGTTTTCCACAGGTTTCATCCAGTCTCCATTCATGTACATCACTGGCCTCATTTTGAAAGCTTTGTGAAATGCTCAGGTGACCGACTAAATCACCAGACATGAAAGTTTTCAACCGTTTAAGTCTAAGCATACTCTTTTCCGCTTCTAGTTGCACGTATTCGTGCAAAGGCAGCAGATTTAGCATGTGCATTCAACGCATTTGATGGAGTGCTGCGCATCGCTCCCGTTATAGCAATGGATACTAGCCGTTGAAGTTTTGTAAGCTTTTTCTGTGCAGTAGCCTCTTTTGTTTTCGGCCACCACACAAGAGAAGCGTACGATATTTTAGGACGTATTATGGATGTATAAATCCACATTATCATTTTTGGTCTTAGACCCCATTTTCTGCCAAATGTTTTTGAACAAATCCAGAAAGCACTGGTTGCCTTACCGATCACACACTCAAGGTGAGCATTCCAGTTCAGTTTGGCATCCAGTATCACTCCCAAGTATTTAACCTGTTCACTAAGATGGATCTTTAATCCTCCTAGCTGGAACGCTTTTAGACTAAACTTCCTTTTCCTAGTGAAAGGTACAATTACTACTTTTGCTGGATTAATGCTAAGGCCCTCCTTGATACACCAAGATGCTGGATAAATTTTGGGGCCCATTGCATTCTTTCTGAAATGATGTTGTCAAATTTTCCCCTCACTATAATGACTATATCGTCTGCAAAACCTACAACCTCGAAACCTTTTTCCTCTAAGCTTCTTAGAAGCTCGTCTACAACTAAGGACCACATAAGTGGTGAGAGGACTCCTCCTTAGGGACAACCTTTCGTTGCCCGTATTGTAATAGACGAACTTCCCAGCTCTGAAGTGATTTCTCTTTTTGCAAGCATGGTATGAACCCAGTTAATTATGTTCATGTCAAAGTTCCTTTTCTTCATGGCATGAGCCATTGATGAATAGGAAGCGTTGTCGAAAGCTCCTTCAATATCTAAGAAGAACAAAGTGCTATTTCTTTTACCGATAAGAGCATTTTCTACCTTTGAAACCACACTATGCAGTGCCGTAACTGTTGACTTCCCAGACTGGTAAGCAAACTGGAACTCAGATAGTGGATGCTTGTTCATGTAATTTGAATTGATATTATCATTCAACACTTTTTCCATAGTCTTTAATAGGACTGGTGAAAGACTAATGGGTCTGTATGATTTAGGATGCGCCTTGTCTCAGCTTTCCTACTTTAGGTATGAAGATAACTTTTACCTGTGTCCATGAAGTTGAGAATATGAGTTGAGTCTTGAACTTTGCCTTAAAAATCTCAATTGTGGCGAGATCAACACTGCTTCGCCGTTTTGAAGTAATGCTGGAAATATCCGTCCATTCCTGCATATTTGTAAAGCTGAAAAGATCTCAACGCATTTTCTACCCTGGCTTTCTTAAAGATTTTGTCAGCCAAGTCATTTGCAGCAATTTTCGCTCCAACAGGCATTTGAGATGTCCTTGTAGAACTTTTTCACCGCCGAGTGATCCATCTCTGATTGGATCTACACAAACTGATCCAGGAAAATGTGTTTCCATAATCAGCTTTAACGTTTCACTAGGAGTTCTTTGTAAAAACTCCATCCTCATTTTTCAGATTCCCAAGTTCAATCGTATGATCCTTTGCAGAGCCTCTCGAAGTCTCTGCGACTTCCGGACTATGTGCTTATGTTTTCACACGTTAGAACCCAGGATCTTCTTTTAGATTTTCTTATTTCTTTATTGTACTCAGTAAGGGCACTCCTATAGGGGTCCAATCTGAGGTTCTTTTCGCTTTATTAAACAACCTACGAGATGTTTTACACAGACGTTCCAACTTAGAGTTCCACCACGGAACATCCCTATTGAGGACGATTCCTTGATAGGACAACTAATATGGAAAGAATTTAAAATCGTGTCATTTACTTTTGGGAAAATGATTCCAATTTCTGAACTGAATCAATCTTTCCACCTTCTGTAAATAACTCCGAGTTTAAATGTTGTGCATATTGATCCCAGTTTGTTTTTCTCGGATTTAGAAATGTAGTAGTTGACCGATTTCCTCCACTCCCATTCGAACACAATGTGTCTATGATCCGACAATGACGTTCCTCAGAGACTTTCCACTTTGAAATACGTTCATAAATTGCACTATTGCACAATGTCAAATCCAAGACTTCTTGTCTGATAGCATTTGAAAAGGTAGGTTCGTTTCCTTATTGCATATGTCTATATTGTTTGAAGAGAGATATTCCAATAAGCACTCCCTCGACTGTTGATATCCGTACTACCCACACGGTATGATGTGCGTTGGCATCACAGCCAATTATGAATGACTTATTATTTGCTCTGCAGTACTTGACAAATGAGTCGATCTCAGGAGGAGGCACCTCAGGAGCATCACCTGGAAAATAGGCTGAAGCCACTATGACCTCAGTTTTTCCTCTGGTGGTAGGCACCTCAACCATGACCGCAACAATGTCCCGTTTGAAGAATTCTGTAATGGGATAGCAATTGAGTGTTTTATCAACTAAAACAGCAGTTCTTGGCGTACTTTGATTTTCATCATAGAACAACTTACAGTCCTGTGTATGAATACCCAGTATTTTTCCTTTATTAGTCCATGGCTCTTGAATTAGTACCACGCCCAGCCCTCTTTTCTAAACCTCCGACTCATGACAGCAGATGCTCCTTTTGCATGATGGAGGTTCACCTGCAGGAACTTAGTTGGTTTCATTTCTAAGGGTGGCACGCTCTTTCTTGCTTGTGCAGGGAGCAGATAGACCCATCGATGTTTTTAATGGTCAGAGCAATAAGCTCGGCATTTCCGTATGGAGTAAATACTAAGTTACACCTTTTAGCCAGTTTGCTGTAATTTGATCCTTGCATTCAAGAGATAAATCACCTTGCCTGTAGCTACATTTTGTAAACTTAGATTTTACGTCATGTCTTTGCTCCTCTACTTTTTGTAGGGGAGCTTCTTGGCAGAGCATCGAGCTGCACTGTCAAAATTTCGAGTTCTGGATAATCGTTAATGATTATTCCACTCTTTACCATTTTTGCCGATTGACCTCGATTTAAATAAATGCAAACTCATCCTAAATTTTCCTTTTTCTTTATTTTTTTTTTTTTCCTTTCAATTTTTTAAAAATTTTGAAAATAGTTTTATATTTGCGGTTATTAGTTTCGATATCACTTCGGTTTCAGTGAAACTAGCATCACTGGTATTATATTACTTTCACGCAACAATATTTATGCGCTAGCTTTTAAGCAAGTTTGAAGTGTTACAAATTATTCTGCTGAGAGCGAATCATGCTCCACAAATCATGTTTTGAATTCTGAAAATCATGACTTTGGCTCATGATAGTGGATGCCCATAGTTGATGATTGCAGTTTTTTTTTTCTAGAACCATGAATCCAAATCACGAATAATGAAAACAGGTCCTCAAAATTAAAATGTAATGGTGCACATGTAACTTTTTTTTTTAAATTTTCATAAGAGATAAATTTAATAATGCCCTTATTTCAATTATATATCATCATGTTTTATTAATCAATAGATTGAAGTTATTCCTGTACTCTTTGAAAGTTCCAAGATAGACGCCGGGATTTTAAAAGGAAGGACTGAATAAACATCCATAGTGATTTGCCGCCCGGAGTTTAGTGTAGATTCTGCACATCCCTAGAAGCACATTTGTTGCCATCCAGTTAGAAAACCTTCATTGTCACTCAAGTTGGTCACAATCAAGTTGCTGCAACCAAGTGTGACAAATTTGTCTTGCTTGGGATATGTGGCATGTAAAATATTGTGTGCAATATACTCGGCACCACCAAAAATTACCATTATCGCTATTAACGCTCGATCCAGGCCCATTACGACGATTTGGGGCTGGAGTGACACGTTGCCAAATTTCTCGTTGAGAGATATAAGTCGTTGCTCGATTCTGCCCTCTATGTCACGTGCCGTCTATATAGAAAAGAAAACAACAGATGTTAGGAAAACCTCGAAGCCAGTTTCGGCCATTTTCGACATTTTACTTACGAAAATTATTAACTAGAAACGAAAGTGAAGCATTTTTTTTTGTGTGTAGAAAGCTACGGTTTTTTCAAGTCAAGTGAAATCTATGGAAAAGCCGTTTGCATTGATTCTATGAAGATTTTCTTTTAATTACAAATAAACGACACAACATTTAAATGGTATACTACTAATTAGTTTCGAATACAGATCGCCTTTTGGCCGTCAGACAAATAATGAAGATGAGATGTTACTTACTCAATAAAACTTCATCCAACCTCGTAATTTGTTTCCGACAATACTAGCATGACCAGGGATCCAGCTGAAAGTGACGTTTTGGTTTTCGATGATTTTTTTTTTTGATCGACCGCCCGATCGAGATTTTGTACAGTCTCCATGTCCACTTTATTCGCCGCAGAACACCAGTTTTCCTTTAACTGTTTCTCGCTCACAATGGCATTTTGAGTCTTCTTAAGGTTCCGCTTGACGATGGCCCAATATTGTTCGATTGGGCGAAGCTCTGGCGTCTTGTCCTTGGGCACACTTTGAACGTTGTTGGTAGCATACCCTGGCCACTCAATAGCCTTTTTCCGTTATGGCAAGATGCCAAATCCGGCCAAAATAGAACGAAACAATTTTGTCGCTTTAGGAAAGGCAGTAGACGTTTTTGTAGGCACTCGCTCAGATAAATTTCCTGGTTGACGGTTCCGGTCGCAATGTAAACGTTGCTCTTCAAGTGATAGGTACAGATGACCTGCCACACTAGATATTTCTTCGCGAACTTTGACAGTTCAATGTGCTTGAAAATATCTGCCACCATTCCCCGTCCGGTTGCAGTATCAAATTCCTGTCCGGGACGCTGTTTAAAGTCTGCGTTGACGTAAAATTCACCACGCGTTGACGTAAAATTCACTACTGTACCACACAAACAAACTTCGTCTGCATCGTCATGTACTATTTTCGCGATCGTGCTTCAGCCGACGTGTTGTGTTTATCGTCGCGATTTGGATTCACCACCTTCTTTTAAGTTGACAGTCCAGCTTGTATTTTGCTCTATCCACGGTTGAAGGCGCCACGCCCAGCTTCTTTGCGACATCTCGGACGGAGAGGTTGGGGTTCCGCTCGAAACAGCGGGAAACTCTTGTTTTCGTCGCTGTGGCCTACGACTTTCGATTACCCCCCGATCCAGCTTTTCTTGTTGTCGACAATCGTTCACTGAACACTTTTAATACGTTGAAAATTGTTGATTTAGCCACATTCAACAATTTCGCAAACTTGGCGTGAGAGTAGTTTGGATTTTCGCCAAGTACGTGCAAAGTTTTGATGCATTGCTTCTCTTCCTTCGACAACATTTAGATAACTGAAGCGCAAATCTCAAAATCAAAATAGAGGCAAGATGCTACACGCACAAATCTTCAAAATGAGGAGTGTGCAACATTTGTTAATGCACAATGAAAGGAAATGAGTCAAGTTAAAGTCAACCAAATTTTGATCGAAACATCCTTTAGTGGCAAATGCACCAGATGCTACCACTGCATAATTATATATTAGGACTTAAGATCCTTTCCATGTTATCAGTGTTGATACTAGTGAGTCGTAAACCGAAGAAGAGTTTTGAGAAGATGAACGCCGAACCAACTTTGAGCTGGGTGACTCAGTAATTGCTCTTGCGACGGCGTCCAAGAATCCGCAATATGTGAATTCTGCTGCTACAGTCTCTCTTGACAGACATGAGGTGTTGATGAAGTTGAACTTCGAAGTCATAGTTACTCCAAGAATTTTCATGTTTAGATCATGACTGCGTAGTGGCATATACAGCTGTCCTCATAGTTTTCCGCACTGTTTTGTGATTTTTATGTTTCATCATCCGACTGCGCCGCGGCGATGCTAAGTAAGAAATTTCTGTACCGTGTGGAGTTATCGTTGAAAAATTATCGGAGAGACAGCTGGAAACAATGTCCTTCATCGTAGCAGAGATTTTCCGATTCACCAAAGTATGGATAATTCCAGGTCTCGTTTCTTGTTTTCGAGTTGGATCGGTGATTCAACATTGGCTAGATGCCTTTTCCAGCTCAAAATGCTTGTTGGCGTGGGTCAAACCTCCAAAACAGTAGCCTATATAAAAACACATTTCAACTCTTGTCATGAAAATGTTAAACTTCTTCTTTAAAATTTTTTAAACAAATTTCATTTTATTTCTTTAAGCTGTGGACGCACAAATTCCAAAATTCCTTTGAACTTTTGAAAACGATGGCCTTTTGCAACTTGCCCAAGTAAATTTTCCAAGATCATCCACCTTTATTAGGTTTTATTACAGTTTCATTAAAGCCACTAGAAAACAATTTGGTTTTATTATGGCCCCAAGAGGCGCCAGTAGGTTTCATAATTTAGCCAGGTTTATGAGAACCACTAGCTTGTTCACAACGGCCTGGAAACCTTATTTTCTCAAATTCCTTTTACTCATATCAAAGGCTTCATTTTGATTTTATGAACTCGTAAAATGCTGGTTGAAATGCAGTTTTAGGACTCATTCATAATATCTTATTATGGTCAGTTGAAAAAGCCTACAGTTAATGCATTAAATGGCAAATTGGCATTAAAGGTTTATATCGGCAAAAAAAAACATGACCAAATAGTTTTATAGTAGCCATTGCGAAGATAAATTGGCTTTTTGGGAAACCTGTGATTTTTTCTAATCACTCTATTGATCTACATGAAATGATTAAAATGTGAGAAAATAAATACGCTAAATTTTAAATGTTATGCCACTGAACTTTGATATTGGAGACCAGTTTCATCATTTTTTGGATAACCTTATCCTGTTACTAGAATTGAGAAGAAAACTTTCCAGTATTTTCCATTTAACTCCAACTATCTTTGTGTACTAACAACTCGAGTTTTTAGTACACGAAACTGAAGAAGTTCTGCACATTGTAGATGAAATACGCGTGTTTGTCAAGATAAGCAACAAAGGTAGTAGGAATTAAATGGAAAATATTAATTTTTCTTCTCATTTTCAGTTACAGGTATTCCACTAAACAGCACACACTTTCTAGAAACGTTATCCTTAGTTTATAAATTTTCAGGAAATTTATGGGTTAGTTCTCGAAAATATTTGTTTTCATTTTTTGATGTCGTAGTAAGCTCGCATAAACCCTAGGTGCATCTATTTCATAATTTTATCGTGCCAATATTCTTCTTAAAATCAATGCGCATATGATTTGGAGCATGAAAACCTATATAAAACTCAATTTGTTTTGTTTATTTTATTTTATTTTATTTATTAATATACATCAACGGGCTTTAATGCCCTACTGGTGTGTTGGTGAACTCATTATTAACATTTAAAAATAAATAACACCTTAACAGCTTACCTAAACGCATTAAACAATTTAGTCCTAAGCGTATCACGTGAAATGTTAAAATCAAATTCCGTTGCCTAGTCGGGTGGCAAACTCCTTTGTAGGCCAATAATTGCGCTGTTTTGTCCGTTATTAGTTCTGTGATGTAGTAGTTGCTGCAGGTGATTGTTCAAGGCTTTAATTCGGGCGAAGAAATTTATTTAACCTCGAATTTCGGGGCAATCAACTCGATCCGGCAAAATTTTGGAAATTAAAAGCGGCTTCGCAACATTTTTGAGTGTATCCAGCCTAAATAATGCACACTGATTCTCGTAGCAAGGCAGGCAAATGGATTATTCCATGGCAACCGCCGAAGTACAAATCTAGACAAAATCGTCAAAAGGTCGAAAGTAACAATTGTTAACAATGACATAAAACGTAAATTTCCAGGAAATGCCAGGTTCCTAACATCTATATCTAATGCCATCGGGAAGATAATAACACCCTGTATCTGTTCCTGGTGCTATTTTGTTTGTGGGAACAAGCAGATCCCAGAAAAATACGCTAGAAGTCATTGTTTACAAATGTCACTTTGTACCTTTTGACTATTTTGTTTAGAAATCGCCGTTGAACTGATTCAATTCTCTCGATTCCATTTTGGTAGTGAGGACTAAACACAGTAGAACAGTACTCCAAAGTCAAATGAATCAGCGCACAGCGCCTTTAAGCAGTAAATATCACTTTATCCTTTAACGTTTGCAATAAAAAAATGGACTTTTTCGGATGGTGATAAAAAAAAAGCTAAGACAGATTATTACTTTTGATAAATTCCTTATGGAAGGAAATTAATTAAGCTTATGGGCAAAAAAATTCTATGCCCTTGCGAGCGGCCTTCTGGCAGTTAACCGAAACATTCGGGTTCGCTGACTTGGGCACCACATCGATATTCAGCCACTCCATCCCCTCCAACGATCGCTTCGAGTAGTGAGCCGACGCCAGATCCGGCCAGAACACCGCGTCTTCGCCCTTATGGCATTTCTTAATGAACGACGAAACTTCGGGAAGGCATTTCGTACTATAAATTTCCCCGTTCATGGCTAGTCCGGAGCGAAATAAGAGCAACTTTGACATCCCCTTCTAGCTGATTGTCTGCCACAGCAGCACCTTCTTGGGGAACTTGGTGTGTGAAATGAGCTTTACCTTGGAGCTCACTTCCTTCGTGGGGGAAATAAAATACGAAGTGCCCTGCCATCCAGGGTGAGATAGGTCTCGTCATCCATCACCACCGCCACGTCGCGATTCGCCGAGAAAATCGAGTTGACCATCTTATTCAGCCGCTGCCGCCTGCAGCTCCGATACCAGTGGACGCGACTTCCGCTTCCTGACATGTGTGTCACTGTTTTGCCGGTTGAATCGACCTTCCGGCGAAGCGCATGCAGCGATCCAGAACCGAGCTTTCTTTCGATGCTCTGATTGATGTCAAGATGTTAGATTCCGAAACGGGCGTATCCGGCGTCCACAAAGTGCCGCACGATGTCCGTTTTCGTCGCGGCAGGGTGCCGTTCTGACACGCACACTTCTGAACGGAGTTGATTCACTGTTTTTGCCATCACGGTTAGAGTTCGACCGATAGAGCTGTCAAATTTCGTCTGCTGATTTATGGGTTACTATGATTGATGCTGCATGAGTAGTTTTGTCAGTGCAGGTGACGGTAAACCCATGAAAAATTGTCATTTTTTGTCCATTTTTTAAATGCAAACGTTAATTCGAATCGTCATCACTTTGCCTGAAAAAGCCATCTCACATTTCCATACTCCAACAAGCAGCTACCAAACCAGATAGAACTGACTGAAACTTATGAGAGTAAAACTTGAAAGTTATTCATCGAAATGCGTCGTCAATTAGTAACTTCCCATTCCAAATTTGTTAGGCAACATGTTTCGCCCAACGCACTCATTTAGTTCGAAAAATCTCACCCACATTTGCACCATACTTGTCAGGTGATTGACAGGCCCCAGTATCAGATCAATTGACGATGGAAATTATTTTCCAGGAAGGCACATTTTGCTCTTTGTCAAACTCCTACCTGCCCTTTGAACCGGTGGGAAGAACTGTGTAGGTTATGATAAAGGCCCTTTCATACAATGTAATCGATTCGACATCCTCTTCCGTCTGCTCTTGGCACAACTGGTGACAACTGATGGACGAATATTAATTAAGTGCTGCCGGGAATGTGTTATACAACAATTTTCAGACCCTTCGGGTAATGGTTATTGATTTTCAACACGGAGGAAATGTTCCCAGATAATGGGAGATTGATTGTTAATTACGACCTTGGCAGTGGGAGTTCTGTGGCAATGTTTCTTTTTTGTGCTTCCATTTAAATGTTTCCGATAATGAGGTGAGGTGGTAAATGTTACTTTCATTGGTTGGATGAGTCGTACATTTTATATTGAGCAATTTTAACCGATTGCCTGTTTTGACAATGTCTTGATTGGGTAACATTTATTTCGAACAAACAAGAAATATTTTGCTGTAATAATGCAAATTGTAAATCGATAAAGAGAATTTCATATCATTGCGGATAGGCTCTTGTGATTCCTAACGCCAGAAATATTGCAAACAATAAATTTTTTTTTTCGCCTGGCAATTGTCGAAACATTACTTCTCTCAATTACTCACTTATTTGTCGTTATCTTCTGTGCGCCGCGACGGCGTGGCAGAGATGCTGCTGTGAGTCGTAATCGTAATCATGATTGGCATGTCGAATTCTCGCGAGCCAGAGTAAACAAACACCAAAAACACTCAACATCACCATTTGGGTGTTGTTCCGCTGTCGTTGATGATCATTTGATTTTGGTGAAATTTTTACAGAATTTCAATTTGGGCTCGAACAATATTCTTAACTTCCTAACTTGGGTTCAAGGTGACCCGAAACGCACCTTCGAAATGCGATTACTTTTGAAAATAACCAACACGACTTTTCTCGTTTTAAATTTATGTTTTGGTACGTTTATGAAGAGTTATTTACAAATTTTTAGGAATAATCCGAATACGATTATCTGGCTCGACATGAACCTCACCGTTAGAGAGCATGAATTCAGAGAATAGATCTGTTCGGGTCCCTGCAGTTCTTCGTCTGATGTCCAATGCCACTTGAAGCATCTCTGCATTGCAACCTGAGGGGCGTCTTTCAGCCAGCAAACCGTCCATCTAACATTCACCTCTGCTGACCAGAGCAGTATGTTTGCTGCCACTATCGAGAGCCATATGAACGCCACCTGCGTGCCACCATATGGCTTTAGCAACATGACTGTCATCGATTCCTACCCGAAATGTGCTACCGAGTACGTTTCACCTCATCTACATGTGCTTCCTCACCCAAGAACTTTTCGATGAGCGTCTTAGAAGACTGTGTCTCTGAACTCTACTATCCTTCTTCTGCTCGAACGGCATCTCACTTTTCTGGGTGTGTCTTGTTTCACTCACACTCTCCCCTGGCTCCTTCAGCTCCGGGTCAGGGATCACTTAACGGAGAAGATCAGCGTACGACGTTCCATCCTTCTCTTCGATGATCAAAGCACCCCCTTTCTCTCTCTTCCGGATGTGTATTCCAACCTTCTCCTTGCTTTTATTCCTCATTTCTCTTCTCTCCTCTCATTTTCTCTCTATTCTTATTCTTTCGGGCTTCTCCTAATGCTTTTCTTTTTCGTTTATCTAAACGAAGATTGAGAGGTTCGTTCAGTGTGAGTTGTGCATAAACTACTGCCTCGCGCGTGGTCTCACTCAGTGTCTTTACGGCAATTTTAGCTGTCGCACTCTACGCTTTGTGTCAACGTACACGCTAAGATCAGTTTACCCAAAAATGGGTGAAGAATACCCATAAGCGCGAAAAGTGCACATACCCATTTATGGGTACGTTACTACTTATCCATATTTGTGTATTTTTTTCCATACAAATTTACTCATATATGGGTAAAGTCATATATGAGTATGTGCACTTTTTTGCGATTATGGGTAAACTGAGCTTAGAGTGTACGGCAGCAGACTGGACGCAATGAGGTCTAAACAGGTGGGGAAGAAGTCGTTAAGTTGTATTAGTGTAATGCAAAATACTGTCATTGTGTTCGTGAGATGATGCACAGCTTTTTTTTTTGCAAACATGCGTGACGTATATCTCCAAAAACAACAATTTACAACAGCAGCAAATCACAAGATGGAATGTTTATTTTCGGAAATTGGTATAGTTATTAAAAAGTTTCAGCTGAAAAATGCCTTTTTGTGCACTAAAAGGATGCGGAAAATAACTTAACTTGCTTTGTTATCATTCGCTTGTTTTTGGAGTTTTACCTCACTACCCGAAATCATGGATTGTTTGCCCATTTTTCGTTACTAATACCGACAAACACCCTGCTCTTAGCCACCTGTATAGACCTTATTGGACTGGCGGACTTGATATCCGCAACTAGGTCCTTGATCCTAGTGTGAATGTCATTCCTACCTTTTAGATCTTCCAAGTTATAGTCATTGTAAACGCGTGTGCTACTGGATCTTGGTGTGAGCACCTGGGTCAGGAACCCTTCCCCTAACTTGTGGAGTTATTGATGCGTTCCTTGGGGTTTGCTACTGCAGGTCCTCTCGGTGGCCTTCACTGGCGATCATGGCACTTTCCAACTTTTCGCAATCACTTTCGCATCTACGCCTTTATTGTATTTTGGATGTTTTCTTATTGTTTTTCGCCGCTGTTGGATCTCCCTTCCGAGCCGCTATCTCCATTCATTGTCACGGAGAACTAACATAGCTTTCAGAAGATACCAAAGGAAAAGAGAGATTAACCGTCAGAGAGAATTGTTAAACAGAATGCTCTGTTTTGTGTACAGAACAAACATTTATTTAAAAATGGTCGTAGAGAGAATCTAGTCTAAGTACGCTAGGTGGAGCTCCATTTTTCTTAAAACGGTTGAGACATAGGCAGTCACTGAAGGGTGGAATGGTCAAAAATTGTTCAAACAGGATTGAGTACACACTGATTAGTTTATTATAGAAATCATCAATCTTTACCTCTTTTTGAAGTTCATCGTCTACAAAATACAGCAAAACTATTTGATTAGGATTCCGATTTTCCAAACGCAAACTGTCGAGCTTTAGGTTTCACACCTTCCGTCAAGTTTTGTACCGCTATTATATCCGCCTTATATTTTGCCCAATATTCTTTAGTTAAGCGCAGTTCCGGCAGTTTCTTCTGCAGTTTCTTCCTTAAGTATGTTTTGCATATTATTGGTGGAATATTTTTGAGCCATTCTTTCGTAGTGGCAAGAACCGAGGAATACTAGAGGGTTTGAGCTGTTTAGTGGAATACCTGTTACTAGAAATTAGAAGAAAAATTAGTATCTTCCATTTAATTCCAACTACCTTTGCTTATCTTCGACAGATACGCGTATTTTAGAATCGAGGTCAAAACAGCATGGAGCAACTATGTTTCTTCAAGAACGAAATTATTTTTGCAAGCATTCCTTTACAAACATATCTTGCTAGACAGTGCCAGTTGTCACGAAACTTTCGCTTTTTGGCCTGCAGGTGCAAATCGCCTGATAAACCAAGTATTTTTCGGGAACTTGGACATTTTTTCTACTTAAAATTATTTTGAAACTTTCCTTTTCCGGTAGCCGTAAAAAACTCTTCACTTGAGAGCTGCTAGAAATCAGCCTTCACGTATGATTGATCGTCCATTACGAAGCAATCAAACTTGGTTAACAAACTTACGCACTCTCCCATTGGCCGTTGTGTTTTGCTTATCATCTCGATTTGGTTGACAATCCGGCTCGTTTCTTTGCTCTTTGCACTGTTGTGTGAGACTTACCCAATTTGTTTCCAATAACTCTTATGTAAAGGTTGGGATTGCATTTGAAAATGTTGGCCACTATTTCTCCGATCGCTGCGGCTTCCTAGTTTTGGTTTCTTCCCGATAACAAAAGCAAAATCCTGAAGAATCCTGTGTACAGAAAATTCTTTACCTCCAGTTCGTGGTCCATTGTTATGACCTGGCTGTCATGATGTGAGTCGTAATAATTATGGGGAAGTATTGAACCTGATAGATCTCGAAACCCATGGCAACACGAGCCTTGTAATCTTGACTTTAAAAAGATACCTCATTCGGCCCCAGCTCCTCAAGCATGTTTATGGTAGAAGTGCAAAACTGACCATCTTGATGCGCTTCGTGACTGTCATTCCTTGCCTTCAAAAGCTTTACTGTCACAGTATGCACATGCCGTTTTCCTTCCGTGCTGCTTGATCGATACGGCATTAACCGCAGGTACGTCCCAGTCTTGCTTATGTTGAATCCTTTGAGTTTCAGTCAGTTCCGCATGGGTTTTAACACTTCGAAACCGCTCGTCCCTGCGTTTATCCTCAGCTGCTGAACCGTGGATGGCAATATCTACAATTGCTTTGAGCAAATCTGGCTGGCGTTCTTCCAGTGGCGGTCGTCCTACTGTACTGTGTTGTCGTAAATGTTCTTTGGCCTCGGGAATTTGTATGAGCATGTTTTGCATTGTCTTCTTCTTCTCATCTCGGAATCGCTGTTGGCGCTCTTAAACTTGCACTCTGATTTTCAGTTCCATTTTCTTGAGTTTGCGTTCCTTCAGATACCTGGTCAAACACATTTTTCCTTCGTCCGTAAGCAGTCCAGAGTCTTCCTTTTCTCGAAGTTTGACCTAAAATAAGACACACAAACGTCGAGGCAATGTATTTGAGAGACAGAAGTGTGCGTGTACTTACGATTTCGGAGTTGATATTCACGAGATCTGATTTCAGCTGGTCCTGGAAATTTGCCGGACGTTTTTTCGCTGGTGCGGATTCATCGCCGTCCTCTTTTTTGGTACGCTGAGTGTTTATGAGCACTTCACGTTGCTGCACTGAAGTAGGAACTACTTCGTTGATTTTTGGAATTCTTGTGCTTGCTTTTCCCCATAAGTTGTGCAACGTACTTTTTTGCAGTGCTGCTTTGGTTTCCAATTCGGATATCTTTCCGTTTGCGACCTGCTCCATCTTTTTTGAACTCTCCTTAGACTTATTCCAAATCAGAACAGCGTAATTCAGCGATTTTTTCCTTTTATTATGTGGATTCGCCTTAACGACCGCATTGATGAGATATTGAACTAATTCGTTTATATCCATTTATACAATTTTTGCACTTCTTTCTCACTGCACAACCATCGAGCGGTTGGCGTCAATGCACATTGGTCCGAAAGTGCGATTTTCAGGAATAAAATAAAAAGTGCATTTTAGATAGACGCGTTCAAGGGTAGATTCATTTAACTTCTGGGTGATCATTTCAAACGTTTTTAAAGATTTTTAGATATAGAATTCACAATTGCGCATAAACTTTGCAAAAAACATCAACTTGCTATCTTGTTT
The DNA here is from genome assembly GCA_034211315.2 of Aedes japonicus. Lineage (NCBI taxonomy): Eukaryota > Metazoa > Arthropoda > Insecta > Diptera > Culicidae > Aedes > Aedes japonicus. The sequence continues at coordinate 45,709 of JASCZW010005743.1, forward strand.
CTTATTGAGATATGAAGCGTATCATATAGGGCACCCTTTAAAATCGGTTTTTAGCTCTAACTTTTTTTTGATTTTGTCGGTCTACTATGTTCTAAGAGTTTTCTTTCAAAACACATAACTTTTACGAAGACAGCAATACGCTATCTTTGAACTGAAATGATACAAGCGTTTTGTTGTTCAAAATATGCCATTTGCAAGGGTTATATCTCAACATGGCGCAAACATTTTGGAAATAAATTACGTGACACTATGGTAAATATTTTACTAAACATTTAAATGCATTTAATATAGGAAGCTTAAATTGGTATTATTACTCAAATTTCTCTTTGAACGCAGTTTATCGGACAACCACTTTCTACAGATGTGCCTTAATCTTAATCACACAACTTCTTATGAAGACACCAAATACGACTATCACGTCGATCTAAGATGACACAAGTTTTATTTTATTCCTGAAAATCGCCCTTTCGGACCAATGTGCAATGAAACGCAAAGTGTAAACACGAAGGCAACGCACGCCGACACAAAGTCGGTTTGTTTTTAAACAGTACACACACACACACACACACACACACACACACACACACACACACACACACACACACACACACACACACACACACACACACACACACACACACACACACAGTCACCATTGAAGCACACGGAAAAGGGAAAAACCGTTACTAGAGTAAATACACTAAGGTTTTTTTTTGCACGGGGGATATGTTCCACTTTTAATATGGAACCGTGTAAAAAGAGACTAAATTGATAAATTCACATGCTTAAACATTTTATATTGCTCCGATTTTGTTTGTATGCGGTACCTTTCCATGCAATGGTCAAAATACAATTTTTAAAATTTTGAGTATTTACACCAAAAATTGTGAATTTTTTGAAAAACTCCCATATGATTACTTTTGGCCCAAAACGTAAAATGTGATTTGAATTAGGTCGACAAGTCATTCCGTTCTGGAGTTATCGCTGAAAACAATCCGTGTAAACAAAAACCGTGCAAAAAAAAAACCTTAGTGAATAGCCCTAAACCATATTCAATCGGTTGACCAATTGGAATGCATATAAACGATTATGTGTAGTCAAGGTTTGCGATGCAAACTGAACTAAACTAAACGAAATTGTCAAGTTTAAATAGTAAAGTGGATAGCGCTTTACGAACAAAAACGAATAACCACTTAAAATGAATTCGGCAGATTTAAATAATTAATGCAATGTATAATATTAATGAATAAGGGCGCGCTGTGTACACTCAAAAAAAAACACAAAATCAGTGGAAAATATCAACTAGAAATTTACTTGACTTTCATGTGGTTTAGGATGTGGAAAATGCATTGCAAAATTAAGTGAATCTTATGTGTCCAGTGAAAGGATAAGTCAAGGAGAATTTCTATTTTTAAGTGATATTCATGGAAAAGTCACCTGTTTTAAAGAGTGTATCGAAAATAAGCTATCCACAAACTTTCTTTCAAATTATGTTGAAAACCGTTATTTTATTCATACAAAAAATTGATCCTTTATTGTACGAGGTTAAACTTGAACATAATGAAGACCGGATGAAATTTAAGTTATTCCTTCACGAATTTTCGAACTTTGGATCGAATGCTCTTCATCAAGTTCCGGACAATTGTTGCATCGCATTTTTTGGATGCTTGAGCCCACATTTTTTTGAACTCCTGCATGTTCCCAGTTGCCTTACCAGTCTTCTTGAAGACCCTCTTCACGATTGCCCAGTAACGTTCGATGGGTCGAAGCTGAACGCAATTTGGTGGATTGATATTTTTCTCAACGAAATCTATACCCTTTTCCGCAAGCCAATTGAGAGTGGTTTTGGCATAGTGAGCCGACGCTAAATCCGGCCAAAACAGTGGAGGTGTACTATGCTTCTTATATAAAGGCAACAATCTCTTCTGGAGACACTCAGATCGATAGATTTCCGCATTTATAGTTCCGGTAGTGTAAAAATTGGTTGACTTCAAACCACAGGAACATATTGCTTTCCATACCAGTACCTTTCGACCGAATTTCTCCACTTGAATCGACCTGTCCGCATCGCTCACATCCTCCCGAACGACGGCAGTAAAGTATTGTGGACCTGGAAGGGTTTTTGAGTCCTCCTTTACATAGGTCTCATCGTCCATCAAAACGCATGCATCCGGACGCTGCAAAAGACGCGAATACAATTTCCGTGCCCTCGTTGCTGCTCACTTCTTCTGTTCTGCACTTTGTTTCGAGATTTTCTGCTTCTTGTAGGTCTTCAGGTGGTTTCGCCTTTTGATGCGCTGGATCATTCCGACACTCGTTCCTGCTTTTTTGGCCAGATACCACTTTCTGCTCCAGTTTCGGGTTGGAAGAACCGGGTTTTCTGCCTCTTCCTGATAGCTCATCCAAAGAATAGTGTTCCCCAAACTCATTGATGATGGTTTTAACACTCGCATGATGAATTCCAAACCGCTTCGCCAATTTTCGCATAGTAATACCCTTCTCACTTAGCCATGTGTCCAGAACTTTAATATTCACTTCCTTTTCAATACGCGACATTTTGAAAACGCAAAATTTGAACCGCACAAACAAGTAAACAAATGAAAGCTGACAGTCAAACGCACAGCATGCAGTGTTCAGAGCATAAAAAACCATCACAAATACATGCGTACAACGCAAATGTATGTGGATAGCTTATATTCGATACACTCCTTAGTATTGGAAAATATCTATTTGTGTTTCCAGTATTAGCTAAGTGAAATATTTTTTCAGTGTATGACTAATTTATGACACAAAGATAAGAATTAATTTTATTTGTGTATTAAATCAAACCACACATTGTTTTAGTTTAATGCAATCAAATATTTGAAATAACAACATTTACTTATCGAATTCAATACTATTAGCCAATTTATATTTCTAACAGAATTCGTTATTGATTCAACAAAATGATTTTGTCGAATTAACAATATCAATAAAACAACCAATAACCATTTATGGTAGAACCATCAATTTGTTTCGACGTGAGCTATTTTTTCCACTTCCTGAAGCTGACCTCACTGGAGATGGAGAAAGTGCAATCGAGGTAGGCTATAGACACTGTATATAGACCGGACAACAATTGTCTTATGCAGCCAAACGACCTGTCAAAAAATGCAGCCAAACGGACTGTCAACTTTTGATTCACTTTAAAGGAGCGAGTATTGTTATGACAAAGGCCAATTATGAACATATAAGGGATTTTCTTCTTCCATATTCAGTAAATGTAAGTATTTTCGGTGTATTATTTATTGCCTTATATTATCTTTCTTTTGAAACCGGAAGAAATCCACAGAATTCACTTCACATCGCGAGTTATTGCCACAATTTCGCTCCAAACAATTCATTTTTACACGGCACTTTTCACTATGCTTTTTAATGGATATCTTCGAACGAAATCAAAACAAACTACCAACATCGAAATCGAATCTTTTTTTAGCCAATTACGCTGTTTACTTCAAGTTTGTACAAAAACAAGTGGTGCCAGATCAATAGCTCAAATTTATGACATATTTCAGGGTTGGCAGATTGTATGATTTTGCGTTGTCTGGTCTATATACAGTGTCTATAAGTTAGGCTGGTTAATTCGAGTCAGCCGAAGGTCATAATAGTTAAAACTTTTGGTACCGTTCAATGCCCTCCGCAAGTTTTCAACTTGTATTTTTCAATTTCAAAGCCTGTCGTTACGCTATATGGAACTATCAATAGTCTTTCTACATTTCTATCCGTTCTAGCAATAAATTAACTGTCCACTCCTGTAGCCTCTCATGTAGATGGGAATTATCTGCTGACCAAATTTCATCATAGATCGTTACTACGCGCATTGGGAGAATACAAAAAACAACAATCAAAGTGTGTATTCAAATAGTTCAATTTTTAATCTCTTAACAAGAAGTCTGGTATAAATCATCTGAAGATGAACATAAAAGTTGCGTAAGATTGTATAATCATGATTAAATGATAGATAAAAAGTACTACTTTTTTTTATTTGAATTTCCATAACATATTCTTTTGAAAGGTAAACTTTTTAAATTTTTTTTTTCAACCATAAGTGATTTTTTGTTTTCAATAGAAGCCTCCTTGGCAGGGCTTTTAGAAACAACAAAAATTATTGTTGGTTCAAAAATAAAATCGATATTTTTTGAATACATAAAAATTATGGGCAGAACAATAAATTTCTCAGCGTGTAGATGTACCATTTATGGAGTATTGGGCCAATTGGTGATGCAAATCGTCATAAGATATCTTTCGTTTAGTAGATCACAATTAAATAGTTCGTCTCTATTCATCGAAGCTTTAGAACTTGGTCTGAAATAAAAAAAAATGACAAAATCGATTTTCTTTAAAATCTCAAATTTCTCGCACCACTTCACTATGGTACGGATGGACAAATTTCGCGACAAAAATCGATAACTCGAAAACCATAAACTTTAGACAGATGATGCCTTCGGGAGATTTAATTTTTAAAATAAGATCTATGTTTTGGTTTGGTTGGTGCCCAAAGTGGTCCCTTAATGTTCATAAAAAAAATCAACTCTTTAATCTTTTGACTAAGAGTATTTTTTGCTTCTATCAAATTGTAGTTATGTTAATTTAATGAAACTTTGCTCAATTTCAGTTTTTCTAACTTTCCATAGGGTGGGACTTAAAAAAAACAGTTTTTTTGCTGTAACTTTTTTATTTCAACTTGAATTTGAGAACTCTGCATAGATGACTTTTAGGGTATGACGCACATTTTGAAGATACAAAATAGTTACTAGTTATTGTATTAAAAAAGTTGTAGGGGTTGAAGTGTAAAAAATACGTTTTTTCAAGATATATATTTTTTTTCGTTGGGGCGTAGAGCTACAGCGTCCACTGAGTTGAACTTTTGTGGTATAGATATCTTATTCCTTTATTTGCAAATTTTTGCAAACACAGAGTACGTGAACTGAAAGTATAAACTTCCATCTACAAGATCTATGCAAAATTGTTTGTCCCCTTTTGTTCCCTTAAGGAAATAAAACTCGTTTTAAAATTGATAGGTTTGCATTTTTTCAGCATATTTTTCGATCAGCAGCATCAACAATCATCATCAAAGAAGGTAAGAACGCGAGTTTTTTTTATCAAAATGTTTGTTTTTTTTATATTAATCCATCTCCGTTAATTTATTAACATTTGTATCATAGACAAACAGACATAACACATCGAACATTTTGCACTACAAATCATCGTCATTTAAAAAAAAACTAACGCCATCTGTTGAGCACACTGTTATGGATGATAAAACTGAACAGATGGCAGTAGTGTGTTAACGTCAAACGTAAGAAAATCGGCTACACGTACCACCTGAGGTGATATTACCAACTAAAAAACATTTAAATTGACCGTTTAATGGGTAATCGATAAAGAAACTGCAAGTGTTTTGTTTGTTTGTCTGTATTAATATATTTAAATTTGTTTGCTAACATTTATTTACATCATTATATGTAAATTTTTTTATTTAAATTTACATATTTTTCAAAATATATTTACGTTTATGCATATTAACATTTATATATTTACATTAGCATATCAAAATATGTAAATAAAAACATGATAATAGCTGAATGTTAATATATCTAGATGAATTTATTAATGTAAATAAATAAATGCAAGTAAACAAATGTGAATATGTCAACAAAGACAAAGAGAGATAACATTTGCAGTTTATTTCATCGATTACGCATTAAACGGGTTATTCAAATGTTTCTTAGTTGGTAGTAGCGTCACAGGTAGCGCGTATACTCGATTTTCTTACGCTTAACGTTAACACACTACCGCCATCTGTTCAGCTTTATCATCCATCACAGTGTACTCAACAGATGGCGCACGTGAGGTAGTGACGATGATTTGTGGTGCAAAATGATCGATGTGTTATGTCTGTTTGTCTGTGATATAAATGTTAATAAATTAACGGAGATGGATTAATATAAAAAAAAACAAACATTTTCATAAAAAAACTCGCGTTCTTACGCTCTTTGATGATAATTGTTGATTCTGCTGTTCGAAAATTTTGTAGAAAAAATGCAAATGCAAACTATTTATTTTTTATTTTAAAATGGGTTTTTTCCTAAAGGGGAAAAAAGGGGAAAAACAATTTTGCATAGATCTTGTAGATGAAAGCTTTTACTTTCAGTTCACGTACTCTGTGTTTGCAAAAATTTGCAAATAAAGGAATAAGATATTTTGCAAAAACGTATTTTTTTTTACATTTCAACCCTTACAACTTTTTTTTATACAATAACTAGCAATTTTTTTTTCAAAATGTGCGTCATTTTATATCCCAAAAGTCATTTATGCAAAGGTTTCAAATTCAAATTGAAATGAAAAAGTTACAGCAAAAAACTATTTTTTCAAGTCCCACCCCATGGAAAGTTAGAAAAACTGTAATTAAATGATACGTAGATGAGATAGAACTTAATTTCTTGAGCAAGGTTTCATTAAATTAAAATCTCTACAATTTGGTAGAAACAAAAAATACTCTAAATTATAAGAATAAAAAGTTAATTTTTTTATTATGAACATCAAAGGACCACCCTAGTCACCACTCAAACCAAAACATAGATCTTATTTTTAAAATTAAATCTCCTGAAGGTATCATCTGTCTAAAGTTAATGGTTTTCGAGTTATCGATTTTTGTCGCGAAATATGTCCATCCATACCAACCAAATTTCCTTTTAGTAAAATTCACAATAACTTCGGAACGGCTGGGTTTACGATAGAAGTTTTCAAGGAGACGATTGAAATGGATGATGATTGAAAATTAATAAGTATAGTCTATTTTTGGCAAAGCATTGTTAGAAAATTTTACAAAATTTTACAAAATTCAAAAAATCTATAAAAATTTAGGAACAAAAATTTAAAAAATTAAATTAATGACTGTCTTGAAATTTTCACCAGATTTTAGTACATAACTTCAAGTTTTTCCAACAATTTTTTTTATAAAATTCAAAGAGGGGGGGGGGGGGGGTAAGCATAAATTTAAATTTTTTTGGTTTCAGTGTATTTTTTTCTTAAAGAACGCTTAATGACTTACAACTTTTTCTTAGACCACATTTTGGTCAGAACAATCGTTTACATTTTATGTTTTTCTGAAAAAATTAAATGAAAACATTAAACACATAAGCCTTTATAGAAAATTATTCCAGGGAATTTAAGGATTTTTTCATGAGATTTTTTATCTTGGGTAGAAACTTACATATGGACAAAATTTCATTACAATGGGAGACTATCGAGGCAAAATCAATATATTTTTTAGAGAAGGTCCATTAGTTAAGTCACGCAGTAAGATGGGAGGGGGGGTTTGTGAAAACGTGACGATCGATACAAAAAAATGTGAAGGTCTATACAAAAACATGACAAGGGGGAGAGAGGGGTATATAAAGTCAATTTTTGCGTGACGTAATTAATGAACGCTCCCTTAGCGTTTCTGGCTGGAAATGTTCCTAGACAATCTCCAAGCGGAAATGGCCTTGTTTACAAGCCACGCTTGAAAGCGACAAAAGTTACAGATGTTTTCTTTAGTTTTCATCAGTTCTTGCCCAGGTTTCTATGGTGATTTGAGATTCTTCCTCCATATAAGGAGGGGAGGAGAGGGGCTCTCAACCAAATGGAACACAAATTTCTGCAAAACTCGAGGACTAATAAAGCAAATGGAACCAAATTTGGCATGTGAAGGTTTCTGAAGAAGATAAATGTTTCCAAGGTGGTTTGGACTCTTTCGTCTTCTGGAAGGGAGGAGGAGGTGCTTCCATACAAATGAAACGCACATTTCTGAATTACTCGGGAACTAATCAAGCAAATGGAACCAAATTTGGAATGTGGAGGTTTTTGGAGGCAAGAAATGTTTCTATGGAGATTCCAAACACAAATTTCAACCAAACATGAGAATTTACCAGATAACTAAAACACAAACTGTGTATTTCTCGGGTAAGAAGAATGTTTTGATAAAAGTTTAAACCCCTTCTTAGTAAAAAAAACCTCCTTCCAAAAAAAAAAACCATTGTTCATTCATTTAGTTGCAGGCGTAGCAACGCTCGCACCGGGATCAGGTAGTACATGTATGTAAATGGATTTCTGTCTGTCTGAACCTCATAGACTCGAAAAATACTGAACCGATCGGCGTAAAATTTGGTATGGAGAGATTTTTGGGGCTTGAGAAGATTTTTATAAAAGTCAGAGAACCATCCCTTCTCTGGAAAGGGAGGCTCCCATACAAATGAAACATATTTAAACCAAACTTGAGAACTATCCCTACTGCTATGCAAATTTGTATGCAGGGGTTTTTTGGTCCGCGAAAGGATCTTAAGATAGTTTGGGACCCCTCCCGCCCCTAGAAAGGGGGGCTCCCTTGCTAATGAAAAACAAATGTCTGCAAAACTAAAGTACTAATCAAGCAAATGGAATCAAGTTTGGCATGTGGGGGTTTTTAGGCAGGATTTTTTTCTTAGGTGGCTCGAGACGCCTCTCTTCTGGAGTGAGGGGGGGGGGGGGGGGGACCTCAAACAAATGAAACAGAAGTTTGAACCAAACATGAGAATTATCCATGCAACTTTAACACAATATGTGTATTCCTACCAGTAGAAGCATATTCTGATAGAAGTTTGAACCCGTTCTTATAAGTCAAGAAAGGGGAAAGCTTGAGCTACTCTCAGTGCTACATTATGCACAAGAAGTTAATCTAAGGTTATGCAAGAGAAAATTACGTTTTAACTGACAGGATACGGCTTCGTTTGAAGATAAATGTTTTGTCTATGAAATGCTTCTACGAAGAATGCAAAATCGATCCAAGGGTTAAATTAAAAACACAAACATATGTCTATTTTTGCAGAAATTTCGCACATTAGCAAACGAAAATATTTTATATGTTAGTGTTCATTTTTTTAACCTAATGAACATTTTCCTAATGTGAATTCTTCAGATTGGATCACCAAAAAAACAATTGTTTGCTACCAAACCTTTGAATTCCCTCACCGAACGAAGACAATTCCTGCGTATGGCAGGTATCAAGCACAAAGTTATTTTACGCAAGCGAGCGGGCGTAAGAACAACAATTAGAGCAACTCCACCGTTCGGAAAAACACACACAAATAATCGTTTTCATGGGCTTTGCTGCCGGGTGGAGAAAAAGTGAGTGGGATTTCGCTCTCAAAGCCTGGAGACGCTACTTTTTCCGGTGCTGATTCTAGCTGGGCCTAGACTGGTCCAAAACTGCTCCGTTCTCAAACCATCCGGTTTTTTAAACCCACTCCCGAAACCATTCTACCCCCGATCACCAGAAATGTTGATTTAATTTTGTTGCTTCAATGATAATAATCTCAGCCATTTATTATTTTAATACCCACTTCCTCCGAACCTCTTGGCTTTGGCACTGCGATATCAAACAGTGAATGGTTGACTAGCGCACACACACACACACATACCCACCCACCCGCGAGACATGCAAGAGCAGAGCCAGAAAAATAGCGTCTAGTCCTCCTCTAGCATCGCAGTTGTGCCAAAAGTGCCACGCTTGTGAAAAGAAAAGTGATGCAGAGGAATACAGAAAAAAAGAAGAAAAAAAAACATAATTCCACCGAAATGAGTAGTGATTATATATTTTTGTGTTGATTTTCCTCCGATGCTCACCCGGGTGGAAAAGCAGTCCACACACACACACACAGAGCAGTGATTCATGTTTTTCCTAGGTATTAGAAGAAAATTGAAAACGGTCACCGCCGCCAGCGGGTTTTGATTGCAGCACGTGAAAATAAGGAAAATAAAAATCAAAAAAAAAATCGTGGAAATTGATAAAGTGCGAGCCCAGGCTGTGTGAGTGCCAGAATAAATAGGAATCAAAAGTTTCGGCTTTCTGCGGGGGGAAACAGACCATCAATCATCCTGAGTGAAAAAGCAGAGGAAGAAGAAGAAGAAAAAAAAGTTTTATTTGCCAGAAGAAAGTGCGAAGAAGTGAGGGAGTTGAAACGTGATTTATTCGTTATCGGAATCAACCGCAAGAGTGCACTCGGCAAGGGGGGCGGAGGAGGCGAGAGAACTCTTTCCTGAGCGAGAGTGACGGGGCGCCAGTTGACTAATCTGCCTTCTGATTGACTGCTGGAAGCGCCCACGTAAATGCAACAGAAGCAGCAGCAGCAGCAATGAAGTAAGTACAATCATGGTTGTTATTTTTATTATTGTTATTTTTATATGTGATTGCAGCAACTAGCAAGTGTCTTCTCGGTATTCGTTTCTATGATCGTTTGTCGTAAAAATCACAGCGCCGAGCAAGAAGTGACTGTATGTTCAGTCGTTAATCTCGCCAGCGAAGCTAGGGGGGAAAATGGCAATAAAAAAACGTAGGTTGAAAGAAAAAAAAAAATCTCTGTACGGACGTAAGAGGGTGATAAATGTCAAATTGAGTATAAAACGGACGACTGTGTTGCTGGAATGCTCGCAAATCTTTCCTGATTGCAGGAAAACGGTCCATTATTGCTTTAATGTGCCATTTGAGACATTCTATGAACAAAGATAATTTGTTGAAACATGGCTTCGGGAAATTGAAATAGATGTTCATATTTTTTTTTTGAAAGGATAATTTCAAATTGAGTTATTCGGAATCAACCCATTGAAGAGATGGTAAATGAAAGTGAAAAGCGGATTTGAAGAAGCTGACGAATTTCACGCCAACTCGTCTTCGTGATTGGCAGCACCCTCTCAGAATCCAATAAAACTTTGTGGGTTAGTAGACTATGTCTTTTAAAGCAACTTTGCTTACCTTATTTTTTCAAAATTTATCTAGACTACTATTTGAAAATGGTTTTTTGATCGATTTTTTTAAATCAACATTACTCAAAAAAGTGACTTACAAAAAAGTGATGCATGAGTGATTTTAGAAAATTGTCCTTACTTTTATGAATAAAAATTGTTAAAGTTGTAAAATCGATTCTTACACGTTAAAAAAATACTTTTAATTTTAAAGCCAATTTGCAAAAATGGCTATTTAAGAATTGGAATATTTTTTTTTTAATATAGGCAATATCTATATAAATAAAAATGAGTTAGGGTTTCCTTTGTCACGATTTATCTCGCGAGCGGAAGGACTGATCGGCGTGAAATTTTGTATGCAGAGATTTTTGGAGCCGGAGAATAATCTTATGATAGTTTGAGACCCCTCCCTTCACTGGAAAGGGGGGCTCGCATACAAATGAAACACAAATTTCTGCACAACTCGAGAACTAATCAAGTAAAAGAAACCAAATTTAGCATGTGTGAGTTTTTGAAGGCAAAAAAGGTTTTTATGGTAGCTTGAGAACCCTCCCCGTCATAAAAGGGGGGGCTCCCATACAAATAAAACACAATATTCTGCATAACTCGGGAACTAATCAAGCAAACGGAACGAAATTTTGCATGTGGTGGTTTCTTAAGACAAAAAATGTTTCTATGTTGGTTTGAGACCCCTTCCTATCCTAAAGGGGGGGGGGGGGAGGTCTCCGATACAAATGAAATACACTATTCTGCATGACTCGAGAACTAATCAAGCAAATGGAACCAAATTTAGTATGTCGTGGTTTTTGAAGACAAAAAATTGTTCTATGTTGATTTGAGACCCCTCCCCTTTCTGAAAGGGGGGGAACCTATTCAAATGAAACGCAAATCCTTGCATAACTCTAGAACTAATAAGAGAAATGAAACCAAATTTCGAATATGGAAGTTTTTGAAGGAGGGAAATTTTTCTATGGTGATTTCAGACTCTTCCGTCATATGAGGAGGAAGGGCGGAGGGGGTGCTATCAAACAAATGGAACCCAAATTTCTGCATAACTCGAGAAATAATCAAGCAAATGGAACCAAATTTGGAATGGACGAATTTTTTAAGGCATCAAATGTTTTTATGGTGGTTCAAAGCCCCTCCTCCCTCTAAAAAGGGGGGCTCTCATACAAATGAAACAAATTTCAACCAAACATGAGAACTATACCTACTGCTTTGCAAATTTATATTCAGTGGTTTTTGCGTCCGGGAAAGCATCTTATGATAGTTCGAGAGCCCTCCCGCTTCTAGAAAGGAGGGATCCCATGCAAATGAAAAACAAATTCTTGCATAACTCGAGAACTAATCAAGCAAATGGAACCAAAATTGGTATGGGTGAGTTTTTGAAGGCAAGAAATGTTTTTGTGGTAATTTAAGACCTCTCCTCACTCTGAAAAGGGGGGCTACCATACATACGAAACACAAATTTAAACCAAACATGTGAACTATACCTACCACTATGCAAATTTGTATGCAGGGGTTTTTGGGTCCGGGAAAGGATCTTATGATAGTTCGACACCCCTCCCGCCTTTATAAAGGGGGGCTCCCATGTAAATGAAAAACTATTTTCTGCATAACTCAAGAACTAATCCAGCAAATGGAACCAAATTTGGCATATGGAGATTTTTGAACGAGAGACATGTTTTTATGGTCATTGAGACTCTTCCGCCTTCTGAATGTGGGGGGGGGGGGGTCTCTCAAACAAATGAAACACAAATTTCTGCATAACTCGAGAACTATTCAAGTAAATGAAACCACATTTGGCATGTGGGGGTTATTGGAAACAGGATTTTTATTTATATTAAAATGGATTTCTGTCTGACTGTCTGTCTAACCGATCTGAGTGAAAATATGTATGCAGGTATTTTTGGGGCTGGAGAAGATTCTTATGATTGTTTGAGACCGCTTCCCCCTTCCGGCTCACATACAAATGAAACACAAATTTCTGCATAGCTTGAGAAGTAATCAAGCAAATGGAATCAAAAATGGTATGCGGGGTTTTTTGAATGCAAGAAATGTTTCTATGGTGAATTCAAACACAAATTTCAACAAATCCTGAGAATTATCCAGGTAACTAAGCCACAAACTGTGTCTGGGTAAGAAGAATGTTCTGATAGAAGTTTGAACTCCTTATTACTCAAATAAAAAAAACTCATTTAAAAAAAGCGTCAGTTCTATGTAATGTTCATTCATTTAGTTGCAGGCGTAGCAACGCTCGCACAACGCTCAGCTAGTAATTGTATAAAATAAAGTTTTTCATACAACAAATTTTTCATGTTAAATTGATCGCAGCACGCCGTGCTTTGAAACTGACGTGTTTTGTGTTTGCTGCGTCGTTTTCGCGAAACAAAATATTAAAATTAATTCGTTATTCAACTTAAATAAACAGTTAAATCATAACAACTCCGCGTGTTTTGTGTACGATGTAGTGAATATAATCGATTCCCTCCCAAAATATGTAATGATCGGTAGCATTTCCCCATTTTAATAGTAATTTTTTTTGCACCCAGAGGCAGAGTAAATTCAGCTTTGTTTTGTTTGTTGATGCTATTAGTATTGTGCCACCCGGGTAAAAAAAGGTTAAATTAGAGTGTTGTTCCGCTTGGTCGCGAGTGTATTCATGACTTTTAGCAGTTTTAAAGTCGATATAGAGTCGCATCATATCAGAGAATATCAGAGAGCTTCTGCTTTAGAGACATAACTGCATCCTTTAGCATCACAGGGTGGCCATCCAAATGAAGACTGAACATCAGCAACAATTTCCGGTGAGATCTATCCGATTATAACTAATTTTGAACGATACTACTAAATACGTGCCATCGTCAAAACAATATGACTTGATGATGGAAGTGTATACACAATACTCATTTCCATTTGATGTTTGTATTGTGTCTATGCGGGGCTGGTTGTAAGTGAAAGTGACCTCGGAATGGACGTGAGTAACCAGGCATTCTAAAATGGGTCAAACAAATAACAAATTTTTCATGTCCAATTATTACCGTGTATCGCGCCAACTCTTCATATAAGTTGGTCCTTAAACCTCACAGAAGCCAATTAAATTAAGTTATAAGGGAAGGTCCATTAATTGTGTCACGCAGTAAGTGGGGAGGGGGGGGGGAGGTTGAGAAAACGTTACTATCCATACAAAAAAAATTGAAGGTCCATACAAAAAACGTGACAAGGGGGGTTATAAATAGTCATTTTTTGCGTGACGTAATTAATGGACGTTCCCTTATGACAATTTGGATTTTGTAAGGGTCTTCGAATGTTTGGAAAATCTAGGCTACTATTTAGAAAGGGCTTATTAAAGTATTAAATTGTTAATTTCCTAAAACTTTAGTGATAATTCAATTGAATAAGGAGATTGATCCTGTTTATTACCAAAACTTTAAAGTATATTACAGGAAGGACAATAATTTGGAAAACAAAAGCTCCATCATAATATCTAAAGTATTGACCTTTGATTCAATAGCAGTTCAGTTGTTTGTATCAAAATTGCTAGATTTCATTAAACAAAATTCAATACATTGCTCAAAAAGTTTGTTCATGTCAGATGGAGAAGCGAAGATTATAATAACAAAAAGAACTTTGCCAGCGTGTGAAATTTCAAGTCCATGTATAGGTTGGAACGTCTCATGGGAAAGGTCCATGTAATGCTATAGGTGGTAATCTCAAGCGAATGGCAGAGAGCAAGCTTTGCTCAAGATTATGGATACACAATCAAAACTCCTGAAGAACTATATGACTGGGCACATGAACAGTCAAATAATAGTATTACAAGACTGAATATCTCCTTGATATCACCTGAACAGTATACAAAAATGTCAGAAGAACTTGAGGAGTTCTATAGCCACGTAAAGACCTGTCAAACTGGTTCATTGCTTTGTACCTATTTCAGAAAATCGAATTTCTTCTAACAGATTTTCTGATTCAAAGGATAATCCAAAGAAATCCACTTTGTTTGTGAAAGATTAATAAATTAAACATATGAAAATGTGTTGATAATTAATACGTGAAGATGTACGTATTAAAAATTTATAAAATAAAACACTTACCAAGCAAAACCCTATGGTTTTTCATTGACATTAACGGTGCTTAGAAAATTCATATTACGCCATATTTAAATCGTCTTCAAATTGATATGCATTTAATGTTATCAAATTTGAATTTTCTTAAAAGTGCCCATCTTGCAATATATGACGAACTTTTAGGCAATTATATTGTCTTTATAAAATAAAAAATATACTTCTATTCTAAGATTTGCAAATTGACTTTATAGTTAAAATTTTTTTTTAGTGTGTATGAATTGATTTTACTATTTTACAATTTGTTTCATAAAATTTAGGACAGTTGTTCAAAAGTAATTTTTTTGTAAGTCTTGTCTTTTTTGAGTTATGTTGCATGAAAAATGTGTCCCTCCTTGCAATGTATAGCGAGCTTTTATACAATGATATTGGCCTTAGGGAACGTCCATTAATTACGTCCATTAATAAGACTTTTTATAACAATATCCCCCCCCCCCATGTAACAATTTTTGTATGCAACTATAATTTTGTTTGTATGGATCGTCACGTTTTCCCAAACCACTCCTCCCCCCTAACTGCGTGACATAATTAATGGACCGTCCCTTATTTTAAAAAACGTCCAATTCTAAGATAGCTATATTTTACAAATTAACTTTAAATTTAAACATATATTTTTAGCGTGTAAGAATCGATTTACGAATTATTTCAATTTTTAGCTTAGACGATTTTCTAAAATTCACCGATACAAGTCTTTTCCTTTTTGAGTTATGTTGATTTAAAAAAAAATCGATCAAAAAAATCGATCATAAAATTCCACCTTTATTTTTTTCAAACTTTGAATAAGTCCTTTTGGTTTGGTACCTTTTGTTTGACAAACTGTCAAATTGGCATCACTGACGTCGCCTCATTTTCATTTGATTTCTAATTATGCCCTTCTTCACCAATAATAGTACATCGATAATCCAAATAATACCACATGACAGACGCATGCGAACTTTTGAAGATCGCAGCAAGCCGTGCTTTGAAACTGACGTTTTTTTATTTTGCTGCATTGTTTTCGGGATTTTTTTTTATATATATCCTACCAAAATAAACTGTTAAATTATAAATATCCGTGTGCTATCCATAAGACGGTGTGAATTTAATCGATTCCCACTAAAAGTGTGTTGTGTCCGTGTATTGTCAGATAGGTTGTCCAACATAGTACATTATTGAACGAGAAAACACAACGATTCAAAATGAAGGAATGTTTTTCCGGTGACTTCTAAACATTCAAACTCGATCTAAAGTGTATTTGGATCAAGGGTAAGTCGCTGAGAACAGTGTGCCAGCCACGATGTCTTACACACTAGACGAATATGTTTCCTTACAGTGGCACCTCGATTTTCAATCCATACCACATTTGTGGCACACTGAGGCACACTTTTGACAGTTGAGCTTAAAGAAATATGAAACCAGCAACCTTGCCAATATGCATTGCCTGGTTGCCAAGCACAGTAGAAAATAACAATTTGGGCAGTCTGCCCACCGGTACCTTCGGCACATTACTGGAACTCCCAGAACAATGCAACGCTCGTTGACACACTCTAAAAAATAGCACAGGAGAAAAGTGTGCTGAGCGATTCACCCTTGGAATTATGCAGGCAACTTAAACTCGAAATGTTTATTTCTTGGGTAAGAA
The DNA here is from genome assembly GCA_034211315.2 of Aedes japonicus. Classification (NCBI taxonomy): domain Eukaryota; kingdom Metazoa; phylum Arthropoda; class Insecta; order Diptera; family Culicidae; genus Aedes; species Aedes japonicus. The sequence goes on from JASCZW010005743.1 coordinate 62,257, forward strand.
GATTAAAGTTTGAACCACACGAAGTGCTTCTACATAGAAAAAAAAACCATGGTAAAAATTACCGATGCCAAAAAATAAAACAAAATAAAAAACTTAGGCTCTATAATTGCAGTCACACATAAGCATATGGAAATATTTTAACACACCCTATTTTGAAAAGCAACCATAACCGCACCAGTTGTATAAAATTTTCATTAGTTTAGTTGCAAGCATACACCGCAAATAATCCACACTTATTTATTGGAAAAAAAAACCATGTAAAATTCTACATAGTATTCAATATTTCACACACAAACAGAACCTTCTGAGAAACACAAATAATGTTTATGTAGCAAATGAAACTTATGTGTTGCCACACAAAGTGGTTATGTGTACCCATGGGAAGTATGTGTGGTTACAAATAGATATCATTTGTTGATTATATTGCAAAAAAAAATCATAGATGGGTCACATAGACATTATCATTGCTTTTTTATCAGTGTAGCAACGCCCGCACCGGATGCTAAATAAAACGCATTCCATTCACGGTTACGTTTGAAGACACTGCACACGATAGATTTAGCCAATTTCAACGGGTTCGCAATTTTTTAATCTGATTACGTTGTATTTTCAATGTGGGTGTCAAACATTTATGCTCTTTGTCCAAGGGGCAAGACAGCTAATCTTCGCGAGCATTATCAGAGTTTCTTTTGAGGTACTTCGAGTAACTCACGTTGCTAAGCAAGCGAGCACTGTCATTTGTTTTCTCTCTGTTTTTACACAGCAGCTGTCAAATAAAACTGTCGCTAGCATATTACCTCTCGTTTGTGCACTATTGAAGGCACACAATTTTAAATGCTTCTCATTTTCTCTATTTATCTTATTATCTTATTTTTAAAATAACCAATATTTGCTCAAACAACATATCTGATATGCTCGGACAATTTTATATCGTATTTACTAATATTAGTGTAAGCCTTTGCCTTTTTCGAGAAAAAGTTATTTTCATGTCTCCAATTAAGAGTTCTCTGAATAAACCCAAGAATTTTGGCTTGACCTTCTATTTGATTTTGCAACGTTGCCAGATGGTCAGACTATAAACTGGTTCATGGAACATGGGCATGAGAAGATACAAACAATCTTAGACCAATGCACTCTGACCCAAATTTCAAGCTTTTTAGAACCGATGCAAATTACCATGGAATTTTCATAGTTCCCTCACAGTCGTGACAAAGGCCTTGCCGTTGTTCCATATTCTATTGCCATTACCGAAATGTTTGCCACTATTTTTGCAAACAAATTGGAAGTCCAACTTTTTGAAACCCTGGCAACCGAGAAGAACCGATGAAGATTGGTTTAATTTTTAGCCATATTGAGTTACTCGCTAGTTACTCACGAGTTACTCGGTGCTTTAAAGCAACTCCGAGTGGAGCTGTCTCACCCCAAGTCTTCGTCCGGCTTCCATCTGTCACAACATATTCAAATACTAATGAATCGTTTATCACTTCAAGAAAAGATCCTCCCAATCAATCTACTGCCAAACATGCAAGATACGACTGCTAGGGCCGCTGTAAACAATAACAGTGCGTCATAGTTTTGAATAAATCGAGCGTCATTGCCCCAACAATGTTGACACTTTCACACTGTCTTGTACTTTAGTCGATTAGACATTTTTTTAGTTTGGAAAAGTAGGCTGTTCTGTTATGCAATTTCATTCCCAAAAGTCAGTGAATAGCCATACATTGAGACAGCAAAGACAAGCTGAACAATGCATAAGGTCCTAAGTAACATTGAGAGACTCTCTTCGTCGACTTACTCTTTGCGTTCCTACGGCTATGTAAAAAAATTTACAAGTATTTTAAACACACAGTGCGGTAATATAGAGTGTAATTGAGCATCCAATACGTCAAAAACATCAGCAAATCGTTTACTTAACAAACTATTAACAAAAGAGAAAGTCGACAAAGAGAATCTCTCAATGTTACTTAGGACCTAATGCATTGTTCAGCTTGAAGTGTTTGCGGAACCGACCCTGATTTCTTGATTTTTCGAGGTATGTTTTTCAAGCTTGTACTTTGGTGGCCACTTCCAATCCATCAGCTTTTTCAACGAACCCCTCAAGTTGACAACTCGCTGCATCATCTGCTGCGAATACCGTTCACTTGCCACACCGAACGCCTTCCGGATCAACACGTTAGAAAATCCCAACCTGTTCCGGAACTCGAAAGGCTCCAAGAGCGTATCAATTCCAGCGATTTCTACGACCCATTTACACACGATTACCACGCTGCTGCCGCTACCGAGTGCCGGCAGTCGACGCGGAAGGAAAAGGAAAGGAACTCTCTACTCCTCCTGGTAGAGTTGTTTACTCGCGAAGACCGGCTGACTGGTTCCATTGATAGAGCGATCTGCGTGCTGTCTGAATAGAGGAGAGGATTTCGTCACAAGTTGAGCAACATCTCTGGCATTCATCGGACGCCATGCCGCGCAAGTGTGCAATCAGGCTCTCGCTCCTATTCATTCGGATGCAACCATCATACGTATTACCAGTTATACGAGCCCCGTCGATATGATGGTTGCTGTTCGCACTTTGGATGTAACCGTAAGATGCCTTGGCTGATGTTATTGCGTATGCTTCTGTGCTGATCAGGTAGATAAATTGAAACGCTGCTGCCATCCATCCAATTTGTCATCTGACCTAGTCATACATGAATCAGGGTTCTATTTTCAAACAATTGCACCGAAGAGAATGACGTGTCCTTCCTGAATGTGGGAAAATGATTCACGAACCAACCGCTCTTGCTCGATACAGCAGCTTACCAGGAAACTTTTCTCGCGAATTATAAGGAGACTCATAAAATTGATTTATTCTGCAGCACTTACCACAGGCTGTTGGCGAATTAGCCATCAATAATTAAAAGACGTCGATCCTTGCCCTTGCCATGCGATGCCACTTTGCTTCACTTCAAGCGGAATAATCCTCACCTCCCAACCGATACAAGAAAGCGACGGCAATGCAGAACATGGCCATGTCGGCCGTCTTCAGCCTATCGAAGCAGATTCCTTTTAGCGGTGGTGGTGTTTTTCGCCGAACCATCGGATCTGCCGGTCGACACGCGGAACGGCTCCGCAGCGGAACTTCCTGAGCCGTTAGCCATTTTTCTAACGGCGGCGACGACCATTTCCACCATCAGCCTCAATGATTCCTCCCACAGAGGCAGAAGCGACAGAGCGATTCCACGCATGTTGACGCATCGATCTAACTTGAACTTCTCGGATTTGCATAACTTTTTTACGTAATTTTTGGTTTTGTTCAATCATTTGCGTTTAAGCTTGTTATTTTCTTTGATTCTTTTGTGCTGAAAAAGTCAAAATATCAAACCTGCGATACAATACTTAGATTCCGGAGTTTCAATATAATATATGGAAGATTTCCTGTTTTCCCATCGAATCCCACTTTGGAATAATTTTGATAAGCCAATGTGGGTGCATCAAGGATTGAAATGAAATTAGTAGGCCAAGTAAAGTAATAAAGGAGGGTGAGGGTCAACAGAATAACAACAATACTGAGAAGAAAAATTAGTATTTTTCATTTAATTCCTACTACCATTGCTTATCTTGAAAGATATGCGTATTTCGTCTACAATGTTCTGACTTTTTCAGTATCTCGTATTAATAACAATACTGACTTTTTCAATGTGTGTATAGAAAGGTAAATCATTTTAATGTGTAGATCGGTTCAAAAATGTGGTGAAATGTGTTGGTTGTGTCAAATACAGTTAACTTACAGTCAAGTGTCAAATTGAGGTAAAATTTACTCCAAAGATGTAGAAGCAAATAAATTCTTTCCTGGAAACTTTTAGTAGAGGATGAAAATTATGCTTTAAATAACATATAAAAGGGTGTCCCACATCGAATTGCATCACGGAAAAAACGCTGTAGAAAATTTCCTAGTTGACCGATCCTTTTCAAGCTTGCAGACATTAATATTTAAGTACGCTTTTGGCGTATTTATTTTATTCAACTTCAATTCCAATACCGTACGCTCGCACCATATGCCTAACTTACTTCATAAGGTTCTGTACAACATCTGGTTGCAACTTCTTCTGTACGGAAAACTACTTTTTCTTCATTTATTCATCAGATTTCACTTTCTTGGGATGCTTTCGTAGTGCTTGCTTCATAATAGCCCAGTTTTTTTTCGATGGTACCTAGTTCCGGTACGTTGAGGGGGGAGGGGGGGGGGGGGTCAACATTTGAATATTGGACAGAAGCTCGTAGGGCCCTTCTCAAGTAACACCAGAAACATCTAATTTGACAGGAATATATTAACTTTGTTGAAAAGCAGTTGTGAGGATGAAATACCCAACATGCCCCGTCTTGAAAAAAGTTATGAGAATGTTTTTTTTTCCAAACATATTTGTTAAAACATGACACCAGACCAGCAAACACATTGTTTTTCAATTTTTGCTCGATCAACTAAAATTTTACTTCTTGAAAATACTTCCTCAACCATAAACAAACTTTTAGTTGATGTTGTTGATTCGGTACTATAGAATACATGATGTTTTTTTTCTGGGCATAACTGAAACTTGTTTTGTTCATGATGATTGTTCCGTTATTGAATGTCCATTATAAAAATACCTGGTTGAAACTGTGACTTGATTGACATTTTAAATTAATTTTTTAGATGAAGACAAGCGACGCACACGCTATTTTGAAGCTACTCACTTTTGAGTTGAAAATTACTCATTCCGGCCAAGAGGGCAGAAATGGAGTAACAAACGTTACTTAAACTTAACTCGGGTTACTCGAATTCGAGCAAACGTATTTATGGAGGAAACTACAGTGACGGTTAAAAATATGTATATACCATTTATTTGGAATACTGAAATAAAAAAAAACTACTTAAGTGTAAGATTGTGGGGCCACACTGTGAATAAAAATAGAAGCCAAATTGGGTATAGGTGTTTGTTCCAATCTTATGTAAAGCAACAGTGGGTAGGAGATTGTTCAGTGTTTTTTTTTTATAAATTGTTAATGCTTAATTAGTGGGGGAGTCTTATGAGATGTTTCTACGCACAACATAATTAAAAAGAACTTCAACACGTTACTAGGTTTGGAATCATTCTTGTTCTTTAAAACATGCTTAATTATAACTAGAAATGAGAAGAAAAATTAGTATGTTCCATTTAATTTCATCAACCTTTATTGCTTATCTTGACAGATACACATTTTTCGACAAAATACGCGTACCTGTCAAGATAAGCAAGAAAGGTAGTTGGAATTCAATGGAAAATACTTATTTCTTTTCTCATTTCTAGTTATAGGTATTCCACTAAACAGCTCACACTTTCAAGGATTCATGCATAATTGTATTTTCGAGCGTAAAGCAGCTGACTAATACTGCTGTGAATGTTTCTTGGAAGGTATTGGACGATTATAGTCATGCGCTTAGGTTAGAGCTGATGCTGATTTGTTGACAGTTTTCCGTATAGCGACGTGGTCTAATTTTACTTTATCACTGTGCACTAAAGCTGGGCGTATATTTCTAATACTTTAACTGTTTCTCTAATATCTTAACAATGAGACGTTCCTGAACCGATTTTGTTACTGATACTGATAAATGATATATCTGCGATTCGCGTGAAACAGTGTGTTAAATATCAAGATCAATCGAAACTAAGAACACCGTTGACTTTATTTGGAACTAAACAACCAAGTCCATTGCGTAAACAATTGGAGAAGTTAATGCCACATTGGTGCGCACGATGACTCGTAAAGGAATAAAAAAAGGTGGTTGGCAAAGCTCAAATAAAAGTGTGAAAGTTAATATATGGGATATTACGTTATTTTTTGATATCTCGCGTTATTTTAAGGTTATTTTTTAAGCAATGGCAGAAGAAACAAGAAGCCATTCGGTTTCGACAGTTCCGTGTATATAGTCGTTTTCTCGAAAAAAAAACATATAGAATGTATTAAGTAACAATGCTGTTTGTCATTGCAATTTTCCTGTAATGTTCAACCATCGTTTACATGACATTAATAAACCTGGTTTAGTCATTTTAATGTCACTCAATAATACATTTCATATTCAATCAAGTATAATCTCTACTTGGTATACTCTATACTATAAAGCATTACATACATTTAATCGAATCGATACTAGATACTGGAATCAAATTAATATTCCTACAACATAGCCATTGCACTGCAAGTGCATCACACTGAACTAGGAAAATTCTCGCAATTTCCTTTACAAGAGCCAACGCCGCAAACGTAAACAACTCCATTCGCGTATTTTTTAAGAATTGAATCGCGTTTAAGTACACCACTATAATGATTGTTGAGGGAAAGTTCGCCTTCTCAATAGAATTAAAGGTTAACATTGATAGACATGGAGCAACGAGAAATTTAAGTTGGCAGCATTGGCCTTATTGATCACACTCTATCAATTTATAATGACTTCCAACTTCAAAAATATAAAGCAGGTTAAAAGTAAGCTGAATACGATTTATTAGAACAGCAGATACATTTCTTTCTTATTATTTATAAAAAAGGCTTTAATTATTTAAGTGTCCATTTGCCTCTGTGGAAAGCTTTTAAATTTGAGCAATTAGACTACAATTGAACTTAAAACAGAGATCTACTGATTCCTAACCTTTTTCTAATATCATTGGGCTCTCTACAGTTTAAAAGAATATGCTGCACATCGATTTCCACATCACAGATACATAATTTGGAAGAGATGAACATATTATATATTCATGGTTTTTTTAAAAAGTTGATACGTTTGTCAAATATATGATATGAAGGCAAACAACATAATCACTAACTTTAAAAAATTATAAAATAAGAAGCTTTTTTGAGTATAGAAGCTGTATCGTAAACTCGAGAATGAGGGAAAAGTACGGTCCTAAGCTTGATGATTCGCTCCCAATAACGATACTCATACAACACACCGTCATATATTCTGTTAAAATAACATACCGAATCAAAACAGAAACAAATATACTAGTGCCAAAAGGTACAAAAGTCCAAGAGTGTATTGCAAGGTTTAGACTGTGAGGTGTTATTTAAAATTAGGGCTTTTACATTTTAAACCAATTTCAAATAGCTAGTTAATATCCATTGTTGTCATTACTCTGTTCAATTTCACACCCGCACTGTAGACTTTATATGAAAATAGCCATGTTGTTATTTACGGGTTGCATGAAGAAATCTCACAAACATTAAATAAATTATTCGGCTTACTTTCTACGTTTTTCATTGGCGCATGGGAAGGTAAAACGGGAAGTTACACTGCTAACATGTGAAATTTTGATGCAACATCCATGAGTAAAGCTCTTTTAATTTCACATTTGAAAAATTAGTTAACAATCAACTTTAACGCGTAAAATACTACTAGCACTGATACAAGCACTGATATGCTTTCGTTGGAAGCCATGACAAAATATTGATCATATTTTATTAAATTTGTACATTTAAGAACTTTTGCTTCATATAGAATGCAAAACATATTTATTTCGTGTATCATTCGTTTGTCATATGCAAGCTTTTGCATGTTTTTTTATGGGTAATAAAATAGCTCTATTAAACATATTTAGAACTTGCGAAGTTAATATCTAGGATAGGATCTAAGACAGAACATCATTATGTTATAAGCATGCTGTTGGAAGCATGCTGTTGGAAGCATGCTGTTGGAAGCATCCATTGGGCCTAGTATTTGTTTTATGGATGTTCAATAAAACATCCCGTATGACATGAAAGATGTTTGAAAATTCCACATTTATTGCACTGTTTCGGTTGTTTGTGTGTATGAAAACATTTAAATAAACTTAAGCTTAGTTCAAAAGATTTTTAACATTAACACACGACTCACCGTCGACAGTACGATTTCAAGTATCCCAGGTGCTTGCGCAAAATCATTTTGCGACGTTTTTCCCAATAGTTGAAAACCTGAGAGCGATAAAAAACCACAAAAATCATTATAAACTTTCGAAATACTACCTCACAATTAGCTAGAAATTAGAAGAAAAATTAGTATTTTCCATTTAATTCCAACTACCTTTGCTTATCTCCGACAGATACGCGTATTTCGTCTACAATGTAGACTTCTTCAGTGTCTCGTACTAATAACTCGACTAATAAGTCGAGTTATTAGTACGAGACACTGAAGAAGTCTACACATTGTAGACGAAATACGTATCTGTCGAGATGCAACAAGGTGGTTGGAATTAAATGGAAAATACTAATTTTTATTCTAATTTCTAGTTACATGTATTCCACTAAACAGCTCAAATTCTTTAGGATACCTCACAATGCCCTCCGCTCAATTTTCAAACTACTTCTATACACAGCCTGCCGTAAGCTAACGGAACTATCAATACTTTCTCTTAACAACTTTGTTCTAGCAAAAAATTGATGTCTACTCCTAGAGCCTCATGGCGATGAGAAATTATTTCCTTCTCAAAACAACATCATCATTATAAACTACTTCTACCCAAAATTCAAGAGAACATACCCAAAGGGTAATTTTCTACAGCGTTTTTTCCGTGCTAAAATTTGATGTGGGACACCCTTTATTTTCTGAGGAAATGTAAAATAGGTCCATGAAATATTAAAATTTAAAATTAAGAGTTTTGTGCATAGTTTCTAAATTCGCTATGAAGTAGCCGTTAACTAGCGGCTAACTTTGAAAATCTTTTTCTCGCTGGAAACTTTGTTTTTCTTTATTTCACATAAGCAATAGCAATTTTTTGAACAAATTGAAAATTGGGTCTGGTTTTATCCTAAATTTGTGCAAAATCTCATACCTATCAATGAAGGTCCAGTCTAAAACTATTTCTTTTTTCTTATTTAACCTGGAACATGCCGACCAACGTTATCAGACCTCCAGCGGTCGAAATGGTTATGGTCTTCGTATTATGTGCCGCCGAGAGTCGCTGCGTTATGATTGTTGTTGGCACCCTCTAAACATTCCGATCCAGGTTTAAGGAGCTAGATGGCGCTGTGTTATTTTTTTCTTTTTATTGCCCGATCAAAGGTTGCTTGAAGCGGAAGTCTCCACAATGCGGTCACTTGGAAGTACCACCGTCAGAGAACGTACGAATTTGTTTGTTTGCTATCATTTTTCCTCTTCTCATTGGGGACGCTTTTCGCCCACATTGGAAGAGATTTAGATTCCGGGTGAGATATAAATGGTTCCCAGAGAAAAGTTTTAAAATGGCTTAGGGACAAAATGTAAAATACCGAAAGCTTGACTGCCAAAACGTAGAACGTCAAAATGTCGCTTCAGTCGTTACGGCACAGAGAACAGACATCCAAACTAGAATATATTTCTCACAAAAACTTGTGTAAGAATTTAAATTAAAATACGTTAAAACACTACCCAAGTAACCACAAGCATTATATTATTGCACTTGTTCAACCCGAAATCAACATCGGTAATGCAAGATCGCATCATTTCAACAGTTGTCAAGTAATGAAGCGTTAGATTAGCTTAAGAATGTAGTGATGCATTACCAATGCAATAATGCTACTTTAGCAATGTCTTATGGCATTACAAAAGATATAGCATTAGTTCGGTCTTAGTTGGGCCCTTTTCAGCTTTAATCCAACTTCAATGATGCACTAGACGTAATGCATTTGCCCTATATATGCTTGCTATTACAGCCTCGTGGTTACTTGGGTATTGCCATCTCTCGGGCTGTGGCCACTTGCGATTTTTAATCGAACATGGGTAAGATTCGTTGACCGTGCGGTGAAAGAACTGCACTGCCAAAAAAATTTAGTTGATGAATAAGATTTCAAGCGGTCAATGGGTGGCGATGTCAGCGCCGCCACGCTATTGCCAGTTCATTACGATTATGAAATGGCCGTTAAATTTCTTACACAGTTTTTGAATTTGACTTGGATGTCTGTTCTCTGTGGTTACGGGTCGTACCGCGGTGAGCGACGATACCGTGCGTTGTTAACGACAGACATTTTTGGCCACACTTTAACCATCAACGACTGGCAGAATATGGAAGCAACAAATTCATTAATTCTTAGGTCGTTGTCGTTTGTCCGATGGCGAGCGTTGAACTCTTCAATAGTCGGTCTAATGTGCTTTTTCTGGCTGATCAGAGCATTTAAATCTACTTGCTTTCGGAGTCCGGGCTATGCACGTTGCAAATGCTGAAGTTGAAGAACCGACCCTTGATCCTACACTACTGCATTCTCTCGTGATTATGTCTCCCCCCAATCACGCATTTCTGAATTTTGACCATCACTATGAATGCTATGCCCAGCTCACGTGTCGCGCCACATCTGATGGTACGATTACCTCCAAACCATAAAAAAAAAATGTGGTTGGCTACCCTTACAGCTTCGTTCCGGTTTTAATTACGTTCTAAACTTCACCGACGTCCTTTGGCAATGGTTTAAGATTCACCAAGTTGTATACGGAAATTCTTAGATTTTAGAAATGGCGGCCACATAACTGCATTCTACGTTTCTTGAAGTAGCAGCATGGTACAGATCCTCACAAGCAGCTTCGGTAGCTGAGTAAATTCGACAGGAATTTATAGACTCGATTTCCCAGAACTTCTCCATTTGTAACTATAAATTAGAAGAAAAATTAGTAATCTCCATTTAATTCCAACTACCTTTGCTTATCTTCGACTTCGTTGTCGAAGATAAGCAAAGGTAGTTGGAATTAAATGGAGATTACTAATTTTTCTTCTAATTTATAGTTACAAGTATTCCACTAAACAGCTCAAACCCTTTAGGATTCTCCATCTGTGGTTCTAGGATGTTAGTTGTGGGGACGGTACAACAGTGAAGAGGAATCTGTTCAGTATTTATACACCAGCGACTCGAAACTGCCCAACCGAAAATCGTTTCGATAAGCTTCGATTGGTAAACAATGGTTGAGGTGGATCCTATCACTCCTCAGGGTGTTCACAAAATTATTCAGCCCTCCGTATTATGTCTATGCTGCTAGAAGTGTTGATGTCAGGATCAGCCATTTCGATTGATTTAGGAATTCACCAATCCGAAATATACACATTCCTGCCGAGAAGATCGGTGGTAAGGGATTAAAGCACTAGGAATGTTAGGATAGTTCACTAAGTTAAGATACCGTAGTAATCGATTCTCCAGCAGCAGCGTTGGCTCTTTCTGGTTTCAGGCTCAGACGAAGAGCCAGTGACTTGAAGAGGTAGCTAAATTGGGATCCGGAATCGATAAGTGCACTTTAGGGGTATTTCAGTTGTCAATAGCTTCCCCCGCCTTTGCCAATGCCTTGACGTTGCTTTCTTAGGAAACACTGGTCATCGTTTGAAGAGAATTTTCCAGGTTGGTCTTGATGATCATTCTCTAAGGACTGGTAAGGAATTATAAAGACTGACTAAAAGTAAATTGATACGCACAAAAAGACCTGTAGTTCAGAAATAAATAAGTCTAATAAGTCCAGGTTGCTTCATCCAGAATGAATAATTTTAGGAGTCCTTCGATCATTTTCCATCTTCATCCTGTTTCGTGAGGACAAGGGAGCTAAGGAGATATTGCACAGCATGACCGTAAGGATTGGGGACCGCTTCGAAACGGATTTTTTGTGGATAGAGGATAGCCCACGATTTCTCGATAGCTATCCAATGGTGGTCAAACGGTTCCGATGTTTGGAGAGGTGGTTGCTAAAAGACAGTAGTCTGTACAGTAAGGTAAGGGAGTTGATTGGCGATTACACCAAAAAGGGATATGTCCATGTAGCTTCTAAGTCGGAGCTAGCTGAGTTCCAACTAGATGAGGTGTGGTATTTTCCATTAAGTGTAGTTGTACATCCTAAGAAGCCAGGGAAAGTCCGATTAGTCTGGGATGCTGCAGCCGCAGTAAATGGGGTGTCGCTGAACTCGAAGCTTTAGAAGGGTCCAGACATGCTGACTCCACTTCTAAGTGTGTTATGAAAGTTCCGGGAGCGAGAAGTGGGCTTCGGAGGTGACATTAGGGAGATGTACCTCCAAATCAAGGTTCGAAAGGCTGATAAGCACAGCAGAGGAATTCGATGTCTACATCATTGAGGTGATGATATTTGGCGTGGCGAGCTCGCTATGCTCCGCTCAATTTGTTGAAAATCTCAATGCAAAGGAGTATGCAGGACAGTTCCCGGAAGCGGCGAAAGAAATAGTGGAAAACCATTACGTCGACGACTATTTCGACAGTACGGACACGGTAGAGCAAGCAGTCAAACGAGCACAGGAGGTGAGATACGTACACTCGAAGGCCGGTTACGAAATCCGCAACTGGATGTCCAATTCCGACGAAGTTCTTCAAAGCATGGGGGAACAGAGAAGTGATCAGTGCGTACATTTTACCGAATTAAAAGAAACCAGTCTGGAGCGAGTCTTGGGCATAGCCTGGTGTCCCCAAGGTGATGAATTCACATTTGTAGCGAGTCGTATCTGCTGGGACAGCAAAGACCGACCAAAAGGGTAGTCATGAGCTGCGTCATGAGTGTTTTAGATCCGCTTGGAATGTTAACAACCTTCACCATCCATGGCAAAATGCTAATCCAAGATTTGTGGCGTAGTGGCAGCGATTGGGATCAAACGATCCACGACGAATGTTGCGAAAAATGGAACCGGTGGATCAGTCATCTTCCTTAAATTGAGAATGTAAAGATTCCGCGCTACTATTTCCTACGGTGCACTTCTGTCGACTACGGTACTCTAGTGCTCCACGTCTTCGTTGATGTTTGTACGTAGTAGTTTGTACGACGATAGCCCGTTTTTAGACGAGGAAGATGTTCTGCGCATAGAGGGCAGAGCTGCTGAGGGTTCCTTCCATCCTTTTGAACTCAGATTCCCTATCATCCTGCCTCGAAAGAACTCAATCACTAGAAAGATGCTAGAGCACAACCATTAAGAAGCAGCTCACGCAAATTCTGAGACTGCAGTCCATGAAATCCGACAACGGTTCTGGATCTCAAACCTTTGGACGGAGATGAAAGCCGTGGCTAGCACATGCACTTGGTGCAAGGTGAACAAATGTCGACCGAGAACCCCGAGAATGGCTCCACTTCCGTTGGCTCGAATAACTTCGAGTTTGCAGCCATTCAGCTTCACTGGCGTGGACTAATGCGGTCCATTGATCGTAACTGTTGGACGAAGATCGGAAAAGCGGTGGATTTGCCTTTTCACGTGCCTAACGACAAGGGCAATTCATCTTGAGGTCGCTCATAGTCTTTCGACCCATGCGTGCCTGATGGCAATCAGGCGACTCGTGTGCAGAAAAGGAAAACCGATCGAATTCTTCTCGGACAACGGAACCAACTTCCACGGCGCCTGCAAGCAGATAGTGCCGCAGATCGAGGCGGAATGTGAAGAAGTGCTGACAGATTCCAGAACCCGCTGGAACTTCAACCCTCCAAGTGCCCTACACATGGGAGGAATTTAGGAGAGGCTAGTCCGTTCGGTGAAAGCAGCCCTGGCAGTGTTCAACGATGGACGATGGTTGACGGATGAAGTGCTGCTGACTACGTTGGCGGAGGCCGAAGATTTGATCAATTCTCGTCCCTTGACGTACTGTGACCTTGCATGGTCTACATCGCAGATCAAACGAAAGTGTGGAAAAGTTGGACACGTGGCGTGGTAGTGGAAGTCTACCCCGGAGCGGATGGAAGGATCAGGCAAGCGTTGGTGAGGACGGCTAAAGGAGAGTACAGGCGTCCTGTAACGAAGTTGGCGGTGCTAGAGGTCCAAGATCGTAAATCTGATTTCATGGAGGGACCCTCACCAGAATTACGTAACACTACCGATATACCCTGAGCCATGCTGTACCTGCGAGACTCGAGCGGCTTTGGCCCTCAACGTCAGTGAAGGAAATCAGGGTGGAAATGAATTGACAATGAGAGTGTGGGTATGCGAGGAAAATGAAAATAAACAAAAAACATAATAGAAGAAAAGATAGTTGAGAATTGTAAGAATTCATTGTATTGAAAAGCAAAGGAATCAGCTGTTTTCGATTCTTTGTGCATTAGAATAGTTCGAGCACTGGTCTAAAAGTCGAAAATTAGTAGGAAACTGATTTACTTTGGACGTAAGTAAATTGAATTTGAATTATTAATCTTATTAATTGTAAACTTATCCCAACATCCAACTGTAGTGTAGGCTTCTGCTGCCTTGGAGAAATCCTCGACATACCTGTAAGAGAAAGGAGTTAGCAAACTATAAATGTATAAACTAGAAATTAGAAGAAAAATTAGTATTTTCCATTTAATTCCAACTACCTTTGCTTATCTTGACAGATACGCGTATTTCGTCCACAATGTGCAGACTTCTTCAGCGTCCGAAAGTGGCAGTATATAGGCTGTTTCTGCAAAACTCGCAGATAAACTTCTGGAAAGTACCTTCCTGAGCTTTTGACATTTTTCGTCATAAACTTCTGAGAAGTCACTCATGGATTTTTTGGAAATTCACTCCTAAGGTTCGGAATAGTTTCTTCCAGGCTTTCTGAGAAGTCGAGAATGAAAATTTCTTTCTGAACTTCTTTTAAGTCCTATCCTGAACATCGAAGAAAATCATTTAAAAACTTCGGGGAATTCTTTTCTGAAGAAAATTATCTAGGTAAGAATCATCCTTAGCTTCGGGTAAGTTTATTCCTGAACTTTTGAAATGTATGACCTTGAATTTCGCAAATGTTTGTTCTTAAATTTTCAAGACGTGCCCCCTATACTTAAGAGAAGTCCTTTCATGAGCTTTGGGGAAGTTTCTTTTGAGAGGAATTTTGTTTGATCTTCTGGAGACTCTCCTACAATTCTTTGAAGAATAACTTCAGAATATTCCTTTCTGAATCTTTAGGTAATTTCTTAAATTGTCTAGGGAATTTCCATCATTTTCAACAAGCTTGCTGAAGTTTTTGGTAGCTTGATCAACATACTTTTTTTTCTAGAAAATTTGAAATGCTAATAAAATTTATGAAAAGTTTTCACGGATCCTTCTCATAAGCCCAGACCATTGTTTGAATATTTACGAGATACTAATGAGCATTGACTTTTTAAATTTTTGTAGAGTTTCCCTTAAGTCCATATTACTTGCGACATGCTTTTATAAGTTTGCATTGTATCAAATGCACACAATTTCCGAAACTCAGTACTTTTTGGAAAATTCATAAAAAAAATTCTAGACTAGCTAATAAGTTCACAAATTTGCCTATTATAACTACAATCAAAATAATAAACTATAAATAAAAATCTGTAAGGAACTTACAAATTGTTTTTGACAAGTTCTCACGTGCGTGAAATTCCTAGTTCATGATTTTGATAATTATGAAGTTTATTTCAAGTTTAATATTTAAAAAACACATTCAGGGCAATACACACAGGAAGCAGTTTTGCTTACACTTTACCGGAACAACCACGCGTGTTTATTCCATTGATGTATTCTTTAAATCGCACTCTCGTTTTTTTTAATTCAATTACTTACTACATAGGCTCAATTTTCGGTTCTTAACTTTCTCTTTTCTAGATTGTCCATTGTTCTCTGTCTTGCGTAGGCTCTCAACATTTGGTTATGCTCAAGATTTGCATCCACCAGTTGTGTATACCCAGACCTTATCCTCCCACTTCTGCTTTACATTTGCTTAGCTGGTTCAATTTCCACAAAAACCTCTGCCGATACCCACATTTATTTTTATCAGTTGAACCATATTTTTATTTATGAAGAGTGGGAAATTTTCGCAAAAAAAAATATGATTTTTCTGCTAATTGGCCTTGTTCTGTTAATTGGCTCCAATTTAAATAAAAAATTAAGGGAAAAAAAAATATTTTTTATGGTACACCCTAAGTTGATGAGGGAAAAGTTTCTCTAATTCGGTAGTATTTGTATTTCCGTGAAAATGGGGTCCACCCTAATTTTAATCAACATAAAAAAATGGGCCTTAGTGATTCAAACCATGTTGTAAAACATCATTTTGCTGTAAAGTTTCAAGTTAAAGCGCTGGGAGCATGTTTCCTCGTAAATTCGTGATCTGGACCATAGTGCAATGGCCACAGTAGCGTGGTTAGTGTACTGTACTACGTACATACATTTATTTGTTTGACATCACATTTAGGATAAGACATTGTCAACAATAGTACGCCACAATACTCGGTTAGCGGCTGCCGCTCTCCAACCTCGGTCACGCCTAATGCTCGCCAGATCACGCTCCACCTGGTCAGCCCATCGTGCTCTCTGCGCTCCACGCCTTCTTGTGCCCACCGGATCAGTAGCGAACACCAACTTTGCAGTGTTGTTGTCCGGCATTCTTGCAACATGCCCTGCCCACCGTATCCTTCCGGATTTGGCTACCTTCTGGATGCTGGGTTCGCCGTAGAGTGCAGCGAGCTCGTGGTCCATCTTTCGCCGCCACACACCGTTCTCCTGCACACCGCCGAAGATCGTCCTTAGCACGCATCGCTCGAAAACTCCAAGTGCTTACAGGTCCTCCTCGAGCATGTCTATGCCCATGTCTCTTATGCGTAGAGGACCACCGGTCTTATAGCGTTTTGTACATGGTGCATTTGGTGCGGGGGTGAATCTTTTTAGACCGCAGTTTCTTCTGAAGCCCATAGTATGCACGACTTCCACTGATGATGCGCCTTCGAATTTCATGACTCGTATTGTTGTCAGCCGTCAGTAAGGATCCGATGTAGACAAATTTCTCCACCACCTCGAAGGTATCCCCGTCTATCGTGGCATTACTTCCTAGGTGGATCCGGTCGTGTTCGGTTCCGCCTACTAGCATGTACTTTGTTTTCGACGCATTCACCACCAGTCCGACCTTTGCTGTTTTGCGTTTCAGGAGGGTGTACAGCTCTGCCACCGTTCCAAATGTTCTTACAATAATGTCCATGTCATCCGCAAAGTACACAAATTGACCAGATTTCGTGAAAATAGTACCCCGGCTGTTGAGCCTGGCTCGTCGCATTACACCTTCCAGAGCGATGTTGAATAGTAAGTAAGAGAGTCCGTCACCTTGTTGCAGTCCCCGACGAGATTCGAATGAACTGTATAGTTCACCCGAAACCCTTACGAAGTTTTGCACACCGTCCAACGTTGCTTTGATGGGTCTGGTCAGCTTCCAAGGAAAGCCGTTTTCGTCCATAATTTTCCATAGCTCTGTGCGGTAGATACTGTCGTATGCCGACTTGAGGTCGATGAACAGGTGATGCGTTGGGACCTGGTATTCACGGCATTTCTGGAGGATTTGCATTACGGTGAAGATCTGGTCCGTTGTCGATCGGCCGTCAATGAAGCCGGCTTGATAACTTCCCACGAATTCATTCGTTTTAGGTGACAGACGATGGAATATGATCTGGGATAGTACTTCATAGGCGACATTCAGAATTGTGATCACTCTGAAGTTCTCACATTCCAAATGGTCGCCTTTTTTATGTATGGGGCAGATAACCCCTTCCTTCTACTCCTCCGGTAGCTGTTCGGTCTCCCAGATCCTGGCTATCATGCGTTGCAAGCAGGTGGCCAACTTTTCTGGGGCCATCTTGATGAGTTCAGCTTTGTTGGTTTTGAGCTGGTGGATGGCATCCTAAACTTCCTTCAGAGTGTGGGAGTTGGATCATTTCCTTTCTCTGCTGCACTGACGTAGTCGTTTCCTGCGTTGCCTTGGTCTCCCATGCCTACATTCTCCACGCCATTCAGGTGCTCATCGAAGTGCTGATTCCACCTTTCGATCACCTCACGCCCGTCCGTCAGGAGGCTCCCATCTTTATCCCTGCAGATTTCGGCTCGCGGCACGAAGCCGTTGCGGGATGCGTTGAGCTTTTGGTAGAACTTCCGTGTTTCTTGGGAACGGCACAGCAGTTTCATTTTTTCGCACACACTTAAATGTTTGGAGAATTTTTTATTCAGACTGTAATACTTCTTTTAAATTAATAAACCCCTGTTTTATTCAACCACTTTGACAGCTGAATCCACGGTTAAAAATAATAAACAATTTGATATAACACGTATAACCTGCCGCGTTTGTAATAGTGACAACTAGCGCTGTGAAGTTAATCAGGGGAAATAACAGTCAGAGAAGCCTGATAATTGTGGCATTTTAATCGACTTCTATATTTGAACAAAATTCTCAACATGCATTTGTTAGAGGAGCTTTAGTATTTCCAAAATTTTATGAATTTTAAGGTACAGGAAATCTTTTGTTTAAGTGTGATTGCATTTGAGAAAAAACAGCATTCATACACCCCTCTATGGGACTTTGTATGGGAGTTAACTGTCACTTAATCTTTTTAGTGTCATTTAATAAACTCATTTTTTTATTAGAAAATTGTGACGAATCGTCTATGTGATTGATTCACATAATTTTGTGCTCACAAAATAAATCTGATTTAACGGAATACAAAAACCGACATTTGTTTATTTATTAAACAACCCAATTTCTGAAGCCGACGTATGCATTTCAGCATTAACCTTAATTTACAAACTGTAGCTTGAAAAAAAAACTGTTTAACAACAAGTTTTAGTGACTGATTAACCTGATTGAAAAAAATAACACACAAAAAATATATTTTTTGAGCAAAAAAATTGATAACACTAATTTTTAAATTACTCAAACCCTCTTTGGTTCTCTTCATTTTTGCAAATATACTTGAAGATATTGGAAAAAACATCGGCATGGGCATGTCTTATCGTTTGCCTTAACCTATTATTGACAGAGAAGTAAATTAAGCAGTGCAGGGGGTTTTTTTTTGGAAGCGGTATCTGGAACATACATTTTCGCAAAACCTCAGAACTTAAGGACTTTAGTACTCGCATGACAATAACACATGCAAAAGCCTACATAAATTCATAAAAATCAATATCGTCGTCCTTAAGCATGGATGAAATTAGCACATTCGGAAAAATACCTCTCTTAATTTGTTCGAACCTTCTAACGGAATGTTCTCATAAAAATCTTTTAAGTGAGCTAAATAATTTCTTCTTATTTACGTTATAATTGCTTATTCTTTAAAATATAGGGTAAAGGGATGTAATGTTAGCCTAGCTCCTTGATTCGGCCTATGTACTAGATATGTCATTATTTCTTCTTTATGAACAAAATCATGTTGCTATCAACATGACCGATTTATTTCAAAGCAATTGAGACATAATTAATCAATTAATAGTAGTTCACTTCCACGTAGTTTTCGATTTCCTTGACTTTTTAGACACCATGACTTTACTGGTTAAGCAGAACAGATTATCTATACGATCTTCGAATGATCTAAAGTTGCCGAAATTGATAATTTAAACCGAATAATGCTGTCAATATGTGCAGAATATAGTCACATGTTATAAACTAACAGAGCACATTGGTAAAATAACAATGATTTAACAAGCAAACGGTAGACCCAATGTTAGGGACATATTTGTTTCTATGTTCCCAACTATGGCCTGTGGTATGAAAAGCGTAGTAAAAATTTTGTTTTTGTTAACATTTACAATACAAATGTCTGAGTTCCGGTTGAATGTCGTTCATTTGGCTCATCTCAACACAAACTAATGAAACTTAATCTGTGTAGAGTGAATTATAATGTTTTGAGAGTCGAATGATCGCTAAATCATATGTAAAAATCATTTAAGTGTTTCTTAGCCGTTTAAGTATAGTTTGATTTGTGAAATTTTGTTGTTGGGTAGAGCGATTACAGCTGGGAACGTCTTGAATCAGAAAATCAGGAAGAAATCCGTACGAAGATTGCATTTATTTAAATCAATCGAATGGAACGAACTTGCATCCATGATTAGACCCAATTTGGTACCCATAAACCGACTTTACATCCATATCTCTCGAAAGTTTCTGACTTTATAAAACGAGTTGTGTAACTTTTCGTGATACATACTACCAGATGGCTTATTAAACATATCTTAGGAAGTGTATACCTAGTTAAATTTTGTTTCCAGCTCAAATACTTTATGAGTTACAATGAAAAATGTAATCTATTGTTGCATATTAGGCTGAGTCAAGGGACGCATACCCTATGGGTGTATCGTATACTATTTTCAGTTTACTCTAGTTTCTAGTAACAGTGGTGTCTGAGTATTAAGTTATATCCGTGATTGGAAACGTAAGGTTCTCATAAAACTTATGGAAACTGTCAAGTACAAAATGAGAGGTAAGTTCTCGGATATTAAAACCAACTGATTGGCAAAGATAATGGTTTTTTTCAAAATGGGTTTGAAATTCGTTAATATTCTTGAATTAATGTTAATTTGACTCTAACTTTCTTGATCAGCAATTGGTGTATTGATCTTGTGTAGATTTAATATTTTAACATGGTCGTAGCTTAAATGATCTACAAATGTTTCATTAGATGTTTTAGGGGATTCTTCCGATGAAAAAAAGGGTTGAAAATTTATTTAAGAGCGAAGACAAACATTCAAGCTAGAACGAAATATAGCAAAATATATGGTTGAAATGAAGATACATAAAAACACTAGCAGCATTTGCTACTTTGCGAATCGCGGTTCTATACAGCAAGAGATAAAGATCTATTGACATTAATTCTCCGTGCTCTGTATTGCACACGAATTGTTTTCCCAACTGATTATTGTAATGACGTCATCTGTGTATTTGTTATTATGTACCTTATGAGTGTGATTAACAGCACTTGATTTGGTTTGTTATGACATTTCTTGGAGTATTTTTTCGAAACAGAAGAACTGAAAAACAGAGAATAATGCGGGGAAAACTTGTGCTATTTCTAATTGATTAAGCACAACAGCATTCAACAATGCGTTCTTGTTTTTGCACAAGCTATAAATGTATTGTAAATGTATAAAGAAAAAATCACTACAGAATTCGAACTTCAAGGGGATTTGAAAACTGGCCGAATTGGTTGTAGTGAATTGGTTCGACTGTTCACGATAGATACCACATATTTGTGTGTTCCGAACATTTTATACTATCAGATAGTAGAAATGCATCCAATAACATACAGGTATATCTAGTTATAGTATTTTTTGATGCGATTATCGCAGGATAAAATGGAAAAATCACAAAATGAAGTGTTGTTGTTTTTTCTTCAAGTAACCAGA
The DNA here is from genome assembly GCA_034211315.2 of Aedes japonicus. Taxonomy (NCBI): domain Eukaryota; kingdom Metazoa; phylum Arthropoda; class Insecta; order Diptera; family Culicidae; genus Aedes; species Aedes japonicus. The sequence goes on from JASCZW010005743.1 coordinate 83,289, forward strand.
GCATACTGCGATGATCATATGGCAGCAAATATACCACTTATACCAGTTGATTTGACGTTTCTTTAACACTGTGAAATTAGAATGAGTGGAAACAAATAAAATTGAGATGCGTTTTATTCAACAAAAGTTTTCACTTTTCGTTTCATTGAATCGTTCTAAGTTGCCCTTCCGTTCTGTGCCCTGATATAAAGCAGAAAAATAACTCTATCATGGTCGACTGAAGAGATAGAAAAATGGTTTTGAAACAAAGTTGCTTGAAATTATATTTCCTACAAACTTGCTGTTGACATTACCCTTCTATTGAATTTCGTTCAAAAGTTGGCAACATTTTGGAACTACCAAATTATCACCACAAGATGGAAAACTTGTTCAGATTCAACTTTGTAGAAGACGCCATGATTCGGAAACGTAACCCTTAGGAGTTAATAATTTCGCCCTGAAAAAAGGCTTTTCCGTCTTCTGTGCGATAGGTCGATAATGTCGGAGAAATGCCGTCCCTCAATCAGAACGTGGTCCATTTGCGATTCCGTCTGCTGTGGTGATCTCCTGTGTACCCAGTACCCATCACCCAGCAAAGCCAAAATTGGGTCCTCCCTTAGCTCAGTCGATAAAGGCGCAGCTACTAAACAATACCATGCCGAAAGTGACTGGGTTCAATTCTCGGTTTGATCTAGGAATGTTTCGTTAAGGAACATTTCTCGACTCTTTGGGCATAGGGTATGATTGTACTTACCACCCAATCATACTAATGCAAAAAAACCCGCGGATTGCTTCGATCTTCGTTTTTTGTTTGCTTTTCAACGGCAAACTCACCACTCTGGCAGCTGGTCAAAGAAAAATATCACCCACTTCATCGGGACTCTAATAAGCAAAACCGAAGAAAGCCTCGAACGATATCCGGGCATCGGAAAGAGCAAGAGCTGGATAACGATGATGACGATGACCACCTTCTTCGCCACCAGCATCGACGGAGGCACACATAAAACTCGCATAATAGTGTTTTGCTCGCCCTAATCCGCCGGGTAATCCGGGTGAGATTTATTTCTATTTGCAGTAGTGTTTCACCACCTAGTGTCGTCCGCCCGTCTCTGGCCCGTCAGCGGGTCTAACCTGCACGTCTACATACATAGAAGCGGTAGTAAAGTAGTGAAATGACTGTTTGGGGGAAAGGAAATCGACATTCTGTCTGGTGGAAAGTTTACCGTCGGCCTCCCGGGGTGGGATTAGAACTATGTATTCATTTTGGCGGCTAAGGGGCCGTTTACCGGGAATGTATTAGTACGAGTCTTTCGTCAAGTTTGCCCATTTCAACGGACGAGGAGTGTGTTTGGGTTTATCGTGATTGGATGCTAATGTGAGCGTGAAAGTTCCTTTTCCGGTTGGAGTAAAGATTATGGATGTTGAGATTTTCTACTGATAATTCGATTAAATGTATTAAAATCTTCAACTCGATTGCTTTTACTCAAGCAAACATGTCACACTTCGGTCACAAAGTTAAAATTCCACTCCACACTCCAATCGACGACAATCTCATTTCGGATAATGTTTCGGATTCTTCCGTCCCCCGGGAAACACCTCGGCAAATCGCGAAATCACCCACCCATTGCGGGTAAAATTTCCACCGAAATAGCATAAAATTTAACCACGTTCCACCCCCGCCACCCTTCGCCATAATGGTTTTTTCAATCCGTTAGACCCGATTGACTGATTTCCAATAAACCTACCTCCCCGCCTTTAATCCGTCTTGAAAGCTACTTACCGGTAACTCGCATCCATACGCTTCGATGTAACAAACTCTTTATCCCCTCCACCCACCCAGAGTGACAAAGCCGCCGAAAACCCAGCTCACGCGTGCAGATACTTATAACCATTTAATACCACTCACCTGCAGCGCACCGTCGTAGATCCCTATCCAATTCCAGCAGCCAGCCGCACCGACGACCACCAGGAAGAATGCGGGAAGCCATATCGGAGCCACCCCCCTATTAAGGAAATCAAGCAGGGTGAAAATGAGTGCCACGGGAGACATTGAGTGAGTTACTGATTGCAATTTTTCTTGCGATTTACCTTATCGAACGAAAGAAAGGAAAACTTTTCCTCTCCACTTCTTCTTCTTCTTCCACTGGTAAGGAGAGGAAGCAAGGGGGAGCGGGGGGGGGGGGGGTAAGGACCACCACCGCAGCCCGTCTGGGATTGTATTTGCCGAAGAGATATTACCGACCAAATCTCGGATTGGCAGAAGAAGGTGTCACGTTGCGTTGAATGGGCGGCTGAGCTGCAAAAGTTTCACTTTCCTTCGGTGTTCTGTGTCAGGTGGTCTCCAAGTATTGTAGAGGAGGGGTGGGGGTGTGGCTCAATTTTTTTGTTCTTCTTTTTTATGGGTAGATCTTTTCCCTCTGATAAGATGTGATTTTGATGAACATGGCTCGGATTAGGAGGGATGGAATACTTTTGTTGGGCTTAGTAGTCGAGATGGATCAAATGGTGGAGGATGGATGTTTGTCAAAGTCTGGTTCGCTGAATGGGTGAATTCGAAATCGAAGCATGGAATGTGTGTGAGAGAGAGGTGTCCATTTTGAAGCATATGAAGGAAGCGTTTTTATTTTTGGTTTGTTTTGCAAATCCGTTCCAAAGTCATATTTTCAATTCTGCTTGCACTCAGAGATTTATTTAGTGATCGACAAACTGTATCTGAAATGAATATGGAGTAATGATTGGTATCATATCAGCTCTTTTTCAATTCCTAACTATTCAATAATAATGTATTCATTTAAATAACTAGGAGGGTATAGATATGAACACACAGAGAGATCTGCTAATGCGTGATTCATCACTTCTGTAATCGATCAGAGTACGTCCTGATTATAAAAGTTTGAAGAATTTTATTCATATTGTTAAGAGGAGGGAGCCATACTGCCAGCTCAGAAAGAGATGCCCTCTTAAAAACTTATGTTTGCTATGTTACGGGGGTCGCTCTAGTGTTGCCAGATATGCTTGCACAGTAATCCAATTGAAAAAAAAACTTATTAAATAAGTAAACGTTTAAAAAGTGGCATTTTTTATATGAAGAGTTGCAAGAGTTTCAGGCTCTAAGAATACAGAACTGCCTTGCAGGGAAGAAAAGGATGGTATCAAAAATGCAAAAAAAATATAACACGTTACTTTTGAATCTTCTTAAGCTTATTTCTGGTCTTAATTTTTCCAGAAAGTATAATTTTTAGGAAGAGCCAAACAAAAACCAGAGAGATTTTTTTTTGCTTGCTCCAGGGAAACAATGTTTATGTTCTTTAAGGATTAAAAAAAGCCGCAAAAAGAAAAGCATTGATCTCTATATTTTTAAACGGATAAGTATTTCTCATTTATTATTTCAAATATGTTTCGAAACAAATTTAAAATTCAACAAATCATAAAACATCCTCCCTTCACCATTCCAGCATACTCCTGAAATCAAACTTTTTCCTCCGTTGCTTACGCTTCTGCCCTGACTTTAGCCGGAATGATACGTAACGTGGAACCAATGCATTGCAATGTCATCTTGAAGGTTCAGTAGTGGAAAATGTTCGGATGGAGTGCCAACTCATTCACTAGCCTCTGTTCAACATTGTTTTAATCCTTGTTCGAAGTGACATAGTTTTTGGAACTGCGATAAACGATTTACATGGATTTGCGATGGGAAGTGGATGTTTCTCTAAATGGCGTTCGCTCGATAGAAAATGAAGCTATGATAGTCGAAGTGAGCTAGAGCTTGTGCTAAAGCTTCCACTAGATGTTACCAACCATGGGAAAAATCGGTTCACTTAGCGCTAATTTTCACTCGTATAAACATTCAGAAGTGAGCGTTACCACGTTTAAATTATTCTGATTCTGTTCATTACTATTCTGCTTCAAGTCTATTCGTAGAAAACAGAATTGAGCAAAACTGACAGCTGATCGTATGAATTGGACGGTAGCAGTGTGGACGATTTCTCATTGCCTATTTTTTACCTGCTCAATCATCAACGATTGCATTCAGTTGGATTCAGCTGAGCGAGATTGATTGAATCACACTAATTTCTTCAAATCATACCTTAAACATCATTTAACATTTCAAATAATGATTTAACATGATGTTAAGCAATCTAATGCAAAATAAAAACATAAACCGTATCTCTGCTCTGATCCTTCCAGCTGATTGCATTCAATGAGTCAAAATAATCTAATTTGGTGTACTCAAATCGCTTACGTTCAATGGCAACGCATTAATTCAATATAACGCCTAGCTGAAAATTTGTTTCGCCTGATTTTGTTTTGCTCGTTGATGCTTTCTACAATGTTCGTTTTCGAGGATTTGTGTAACGCCAGATAACGCCTAAATCTAGCCTGTTGTATGAAAAATTGCAAACAATATCGTTGTTTCCTCTCCTTTGGCATGACGGGGGGAAATTTTACGCGCTTGTTAAAATTAATTATTTTTTTCTGTGCAGTTTAAATGGGGCAAAATGGACAGTTTTTCCGATTCTGTAACTGAACGGAAACAACACCATTCAATTTCTTAGGCTTTTTCACGTAAGATAAGCTCATTACAGCCAAAAACTCTGGCAGCAATTGTAGCTGAAAGGGTTAGAACAAGAAAACCGAAAATTTAAGGGGAAATTGGGCAAAATAGGCCACAAGAGTTTATATTTTAAAATCTATACGGGCAAAAAAATTTTGTAGTTACACTAATACCATCTCAAAAAGGCACACAGGGGTAAATGGGGAAAGATAGACCATTTTCTGGGCTTGGCGCAGGCTGAAATAGGCACCATTTGATTTTTTAGTGTTTTCTAAGTACGATATGGTCCTTTTCATGTAGAAAATTAAGCAGTGATTGTAGATATATGAATAAGAACTTAAATACACAAAAAGATAGGGTTAAATGGGGCAAAACAGCAGCTTCTTGATTCTGTAACTGCAAGAAAATAACACCATTCGAATTCTTAGGCTTTTTCACATAAGATACCCAATAAACATCAGTGTCAAATAATCGCTTGTTCAAACAAATTTGGAGAAGTTGTTCAGCTTTTTCTTCTAGAAAGCTGAATAACTTTTCCAAATTTGTTTGAACAAGCAATTATTCGACACAGAAGTTTGGCAGCAATTGTTGCTGAAAGGGTACGAATAAGAAAATCGCAAACTAAATTCGCAAAATAGGCCACTTTCTGAGTTCCTAACTGAATGAAACTTGCAAAATTGGATTCCCAAGAGTTTTTAACATAAAATATGCTTCTATGCGGGCAAAAAAATCAGCGTCGACACAACCGTTCGAAACCGATGCTCAACGCAGACTTCCTGATACTTGTTGGGTATTAGTTGACTCAAAAGTAACTATCATTAAACAAGAAATTGAGAAGAAAAATAAGTAAATTCAATTTAATTTCAACTATCTATATAGCTTATCTTGACAGACATGCGTATTTCGTCTACAATGTGCAGAATTCTTCAGTGCCGTGTACTAATACTCGACTATGCCTAGTAACATGTATTCCACCTGAAAGCTCGCACTCACCAGGGTTTATCATATAACGAAATTTTTTCCAAAACATCTCTGTCAAATAATGAACAACCCTATTAAAAAACCATCACCATCGTCCTCGTTACATGGTCTAGTTCATTTTCAATGCCTTCAAAACAAACATCACCTTCCGAATCATCGGTAGTCCAAAGTCGTCAAGTGCACACCGTGGAGGCAGTTCGAAGACAGTGGGCGAGCCAAAAACAAGATATAAAACAGCCAAATGGCTCATAAAATCATCGACATGACAACAGACAACAGACCACACATATGTCCCCCTCCCCCTCCCCCCTCAGAATCTGCTCCCACAGGAAGTGACGTATGCGATAGCGTTCTGAGAGCCTCCGAAAAGTGGGTGTAATACGATACCGTTGGATTCCTCGCATCGGCCGCCCGTTTTCGGGCGGTAAATTCAACGCACGCACTCATTTATGTTGCGGAATCGGGGGATCATTTCCAATACCGACTCTGAACGGATGTATCGATTACGGTTATAAACACTCTAACCAACCGACGGACGGGCGTAATCGGATTAGAGTGTTGTTTGTGGCGAATGTGAGAACATACAAATCTGGTCGTCGAAAAGTCTGGAGAATTTGGATCGTGCCGGGACTTATTAACTAAACACGTCGTCGGTTAGGTAATAGACAGGGAAAACGATGTGAAAGTTCATAAAACCCGAAAATGCCAATCACTCCCCCCCCCCCCTCCATTCACTGCTCCCCGCAGTAGGCTGACGAATTCAATCGAATCGAAGACATTCAATAGGATTGTGGATTACCACGTTTCTGAAGGGGGATTATACTACGGCTCGATTGGAATTAGGTCGATCGGATTGAGACTAAAAGTCCAATTAGCCTGGGTGGGTCGTGTAGTTGATGCTTTCGATGATTTTTCTCGACCAGGAAGAAGAAATAAACTTGATCCAATTGAAGTTCATTTCTGCATCTATCTTTTCTGGAAGCAAACAAACCTCATGGAGCAAACTCACATTGCCTGAAATGAAATGAAAAATCCACCTACGAACACGTGACACAGGAGACTTGAGACCATTTCCGCAAACAGATAAATGGTGACAGAGAATTTTCAAATTTTCGTTATGTTTGTGCTGTCGTTTTCCTTTTTTTTTTTTCTGCCACATTACAAAAGGCTGTTCCCGTTCGTTTAACGACGGTACATTTCTTGGCTTGACTACCAACTGGTGCTCATTTTTTTCTGTTACATCATTTCTCGTACTCGAACGGGAAGAAGAGTCTAATAAAATCTAATTTGATGAACCGGCATATTGTGAGCTTTTTTCACGAAAGGGGAGACATTGCAACATATTAGAAAGGACTGTTTGCCAAATTTTAGCAACGGCTTTGAAGGTCGTTACGCAGAACATAATCTTAACAGCTCCAGATGCTATTGTTGAACGACGTCTAATGCTGCCATTTACATTCTAAACATAGGTTCTTTTCACTCATTGATCTAGATTTACTTTGAGCTCATAACTGGACCTTTTTCTCGTTTTATTATTTGCGTTTCAAAGGTACACAAAGAGAGCAATGAAGAAACAATGGATGATGTGATGGAGATGATAACGATGCGGTTGCAAGGGAACGTGGGCGCCTCGTATTGAACTTTAATGGAGAGGTCCACGTTTATAACTGCACTGCAGATGGGGATGGTTTTGTTGGATTTTATTTGTTTGGAAAGAGCATCAAGTTTTGTTCTTGTATCAGGTTGCTCAACAAAGATACAGTTTGAAGATTTTCAATTGAAAAGTAGCGAATGAAGATGTTACCTAGTAACCATGAAGCTGTTCATAGATACATCAATTTTGCATTATGTAACTATATACGTTTGTGAAATAATATAACCACTCTTCAAAAAGCCTCAAGAGATTATATGCCACTGGTTGGGTACATAATGTAAGGGAGGACGGGGTGAGACGGTCCCCCTAAGGAAATACACGAATTTCAAAAAAAGTATGCACAGTTCTGGCTAAAATTGCAATGTTTCTCATTCTTACATGTTTTTGCAATAGATACAAAGTATTCGTTTTGGATGTTCTATTGTTTTTATGCCTTTTTTCCAATTTAAAAAATATGTAGATTTTTTTATTTTTAGCCATTTGTTTTAAAAAGGCCAGTGGTAAGAAAAGTAGGAAATTGAGTGAAAAATTCGGATTTGTTTATCAAAACAGCCATTTACAGTAAAGATATCTATAGTACGGTATCGTTTGTTCCGGATTCTCATAGTACTAATACCACAGAGAACAGACATCCAGGCTCGAACATTTTTTCCAAAGTTACTGTGTAAATTTTTAAAAGCAAACCGTTGGAAAAACAACGCCGCCTAGTCTCGGTTTCACCCAACTAAAATTGACAGACTATCAAATCTCGAGGCGGGTAAGTGGCGTCATCAACATACGATTCACCAAAACTAACGGAAACGAGTTGTTGTTTTAAAATGGCAGCTACAGAAATGTACACACGGAGGGCACTCCAGCTTGGATGTCTGTCCTCTGTGCTAATACCATTGGATTCCTATATTATGGGATATCTGGCATTAACGAATACACGTAACATATGGGATTTGGGATTATTTGGTCCAAGCTCAGGCTGTGGGGTAATGTGGTGAAATTACTTCCTTATATCTTCTTATATCAGCAATATGAGCAGATAGTTGGCCACCTTTTGAAAACATTGAGCTTACGGTAGGGCACCAGGTGGTCCTTAACAAGATTCGGAACAACCGTAAGAGTAATTTTTTCATGGAAATGGTCCTAGAGCTCTGCGGTTTTTTTCAAAACCACTTTTACGTCCCATTAGAATGGATTCAATGTTATGACCGGATTATAGTCCTAAGAGCCAGTCAGATGGCCTTCCGAAAAATCCGGAACAAACGTAAATGTGGCCATTTTTTGATAATGGCTTCTCTGAAACCACTTATTGATCACTCATTAGCATGAATTCAATGTCATGGCCAGATTATGGTCCCTTTGGCCTACCAGGTGCCTCGCCGGAAGATCTGGAACAACCATAAATGTGGCCATTCCATGGATACCTGGTTGGCCCATAGGACCATCATCCGGTCATAACATCGAATTCATGCTAATGAGTCATAAACATGAGGTTCTGAAAAAAAAAACCGTGAAGCTCTAGGACCATTTTTTGGATATAGTTACTTTTATGGTTGTTTCAGATCTTTCGAATGGACAGTTGGATCCCTACCGTAAGTTTAATGTTGTTAAAAATTGGCCAATTGTTTGTTAAACAATTCTGCCTAAGACATCCAGAAGTCATCTCTTCATATTCCCTCAAAATCTGAATTTGGTTCATGTTACCACAAATCCTATATACTACGTGTATTCGTCAAAGTCAGATCCTATTGTACTATCCTAATGGACCGTCAATCATTACCTATGGGTGGCCGTCTTGCCCTGACAAAAGAGGGCTGTAATACCCCGTTATGTCGTTTTTACTTGACCGCGTAAAACCGGTTGTTGTTTAGTGCCAACGGGGATGATTTAATTGATCAGGCAATCTCTTTTTTTATGGAGAAACTTGACTTCATGAGGATAAAATACCAATGGTTCTAGTGCTTCAAAATTAGATTCGACGGGTGTTTGGTAAGTTGATTGTTTCGTTTTAGTTATATTTTTGACGTTTCGAGCTCAACACTTCAACTGAGTAGCTCGAAATGCTCTAAACAGTAGAAGAAATACTTATGATAGCAAATTCAGTAACTTTCACTGTATTATCTTAGGAAACTAGCAACTGGCTGTCTGACTCCGTCATCTCCTACATCCTTTTATTAGGTAGCCGAGTTTGGTAGTCCGAGTGGAAAGTCATCGCTCAAGTTACTACCTCATTAGAGGTCAGGCGAGGAGCAGATTTTGTGTCAAGTTGTTGGTTCGCTGTCCCATCAAGTTGTGGTTGAAAAAGATCGAAGCTCGGCTAGTTAATACTCTGGTCAATGATCAGTTAATTTTTAATATAATTTACACGTTTATGGTACACAATAGTTCAATCTTACATGTGGAATTGAAGTCGAAAAGAGCTTCACTCCCGTCATGCTTTATTTATGCCTTAAAACATGCATGCGTATTTGGGGCATAGTGACCTTTTCACCCGTTGAATGACTGCTTCTATTAAATGATTCATTGCTTTTCAACCAAAAAAAAAATTATAGAGCTTAGTATATTGAAAAAAAAAACATTAAAACTAAAAAAAACAATACACGGAATTAAAAAATATGCCCGAGACCATTTCTAACATGTTATTACAAACTTGAATATGCATTTTAGCGTAACATCTGAGTTTAATTCTAGAGACGGTTGTGGTGAGATCAATTTGATTATAAATCTATCTATCTATACATACAAAAATGGATTTCTGTCTGTCTGTCTGTCTGAACCTAATAGGCTCGAAAACTACCGAACCGATCGGCGTGGAATTTTGTATGCAGGGGTTTTTGGGGCCGAGAATGGTTCGTATGATAGTTAAAGACCCTTCCCTTTACTGGAAAGGGGGGCTCCCATACAAATGAAACACTAATTTCTACATAACTCGAGAACCAATCAAGCAAAAGAAATCAAATTTGGCATGTGTGAGTTTTTAAAAGCAAAAAAGTTTTATATGGTAGCTTGAGAACCCGCCCCGTCATAAAAAGGGGGGCTCCCATACAAATAAAATTCAATATTCTGCATAACTCGGGAACTAATCAAGCAAATGGAACCAAATTTAGTATGTGGGGGTTTTTGATGATAAATACTGTTTTAGTGCTGATTTGAGACCCCTCCCCGTTATGAAGGGGGGGGTGGTTCTCATACAAATGAAACATAATTGTATGCATAACTCGAGAACAATTCAAGAAAATGGAATTAAATTTGGCATATGGTGGTTTTTGAAGGCGAGAAATGTTTCGATGATGATTGGAGACCCCTCCGTCTACTGAAAATGGTGGGGGGGGGGTTCTCCCATTCAAATGAAACACAACTTTTGCTTAAGTCGAGCACTAATCCAGCAAATGGAATCAAATTTGAGACTCTTACGCCTTCTGGAGGAGAGGAGGGGGGCTCTCAAACAAATGAAACACAAATTTCTGCATAACTCAAGAACTAATAAAGCAAATGTAATCAAATATGGCATGTGGATTTTTTATAAGGAGAGACATATTTCAATGGTGGTTTGAGACACCTAACTCGAGAACCAAAAAAGTAGATGATACCACATTTGGCATGTGGGGGTTATTGGACGCAGGATTTTTATATATATTAAAATGAATTTTTGTCTGACTGTCTGTTTGACCGATCAGAGTGAAAATATGTATGCAGGGATTTTTGGGGCTGGGGAAGGTTTTTATGATTGTTTGAGACCGTTTCCCCCTTCTGAAAGGCGGGAGGGCTCCCATACAAATGAAACACAAATTTCTGCAGAACTTGAGAACTAATAAAGCAAATGGAACCAAAATGTATATGCGGGGTTTTTTGAATGCAAAAAATGTTTCTATGGTGATTTGAAACACAAATTTCAACCAAACCTGAGAGTTATCCAGGTAACTAAGTCACAAGCTGTGTATTGTCTGGGTAAGAAGAATGTTCTGATAGAACTTTGAACCCCTTCTTAGTAGAAAGAACATAGTCAAAAAAAAAATTTAAAGCGTCAGTTTTATGTAATGTTCATTCATTTAGTTGCAAGCGTAGCAACGCTTGCGCCGGGATCAGCTAGTAGGGCATGTGTCCCTTAACTCAGCCTATTATGCAATAACCGATTACATTTTTTATTACAACTCATACAGATTTTAAGCTGTAAGCGAGATTCAACTAGTCAGACACTTGCTAAGATAAGTTTGATAAGACATTTGGTAGTGTGTATCACGAAAAGTTACACAACTCTTTTTATAAAGTCAGAAATATTCGAGGGATATGGATTTAATGTCGGTCTATAGGTACCAAATTGGGTCTATTGATGAAAGTAACTTCCTCCCATTCGAAGGATTTATTACTAAATGCAGTCTTTGTATGGTTTTTATTTTATAATTTTATGAATTAAGGCATTGTTAGCTGTATTTGATTTATTTAATACAACATATCATACAATGGAGTAAAATAAAACTGCCTCGAAACACGTAAGTTATGTTCATATATGATTTACTTTAATTCGTGCACAATGAATTTGTTCTTTCGGTTTTTGTTTAGATGAGCCACTTGAATATTCAAATTAAATTAAACAACCTCAAATTCATCCATTTCAACATGAAATTTTACAAACAACAACCTTTTTACTTAGTTGTTAGGCCAGTTTTTAGGCCATAGTTGGGAACATACAAAAAAAAATATGTCCCCAACATTGGGTCTACGATTTTCTTGTAAAATCATTATTATTTTAGCTATATAAACAGTTAGTTTGTAACGTGTAACTATTGTCTGAACATCCAGAGTGCATTACTTGTTTTATCGATTCAAGTAAGCCAAATTTAGATCACTTGATGATCGTGTAGATCATCTGTTCAGCTTAACCAGTGAAATCACGATGTCTCAAAAGTTCAAGAAATCGAAAATTACGCGAAAGTGAACAACTATAAGTTGATTAATATTTTCTCAATTGCATCGGATTACATCGGTCATACTGATAGCAATATGACTTTGTTGATTATAACTTGATTAATGACACATTTGGTACATAGGCCGAATGAAGGAGCTAGGCTAACATTACATCCCCTTACCCTATATTATAAAAAAAAAATATTTCGAAGTACCTTATAGTAAATATACATTTCCCAATATGGAAGTGTGTTGCTGTGCTGTCATCCAGATGATATTGGAAATATATTTTGTATGTGAAAGTAACCTCAGAATGGGCGTGACTCTCCAGACTTTCTGAAATGGGTTTCTGGATCTGCTGTAGAGCTATCACTTTCGAGCTCCCTGATTTAAGCTGCGTTCCTCCAATAATACTATTGCTGGCCAATGGGTGTAAGATTGAATGCCCACACACACACACACACACACACACACACACACACACACACACACACACACACACACACACACACACACACACACATCTTTTTCTCTTATACAGGTATACCTCGATACTACGTACATCAACTTTCTCGTTTCAAATCGAAATTTTATAAAAACTGGCAAGTTGGTGTGTTCTAATTAAATTGGTGCTTAATAACATAGGAATAATTGAAAAAAGTAGGATATATTATGTTGAAATGTGCTAGGTCGTCCAAACTGTCCTGGAGTTCAGAATTTAAGATAGACAGTTGTAGCAGTAACATTATTCGCTTTACAATTTTATAATATATATTCAAACCTTTTCAATAAATGCCCTGGAAGACCAAAATACATAATGAGATAATGTTGGGATATTCATGTCAAACAAATTAACTTAAGTTTGAAGTAACTGTTACAATTGTAGACCTAATGATTTGAATGACCTCAAACTAACAAGAATATACTCTGATGTCTGTGGACGTTTCAGAATATTCAATGAATATGTTTGAACAGTTATCGTAGTTTTGTTCAGCCCAAGAGTTTCTACCAACGGTTTCTACTGTATATCTTAGGTTCTAACTCAAGTCAGTTTTAATGAACTTGAACATCTGATAATCCCAAGTAACATTGCCAAAACCATCCAGCTTTATTAAGTTTTATCAAAGTTTTATGAAAGCCACTAGAAATCAATTCGACTTTATTATGGCAGCAAGAGATGCCAATAGGTTTCAAATTTTAGTCAGGTTTATAAGAACCTACACAGCTTCTTTACAACGATCTTTAAACATTGACTTCTAAAATTACTTTTACTCCTATCCAAGGTTTTATTTTGACTTTGTAAACTCATAAAATGCTGTTTTGAAATGCCGTTTTAGGACTCATTCATATTATCTTATTATAGTCAGTTGATAAAGCATTTTAAAACCATTTTGCCTCCAGTAAATGCATTAAACGGCTAATTGGCATTGAGGAAAGCTACCAAGCGACCAGATAGTTTTATAGTAGCCATTGCTAAGATAAATTGGCTTTTTGGCAAAACTGTGATTTCTTGAAATCGCCATATTGAAATATTTGAAATAATTGAAATGTGGAAAAATAAATACACCAATTTTTAAATGTAATACAAATGAACTGTAGATCTGAGACAAATTCCGGTATTCGTTCAGATAACCTTATTGAATTCCATCAGTTTTCAGATGTTTCTTGATTAATTTATCGAATATATTTCTTTCAATTTTGTTTTTGTAGTTGTAAACTCGCATAATTTCCGAGGCGCATTAATTTTCAGCTCTTATTGTGCCAATATTCACCATAAAATTAAATGCGCATAGGATTTGAAGCCTAATACCCTTTAAAAAAAACTCAATTTTTTTCAAAAATTTTGCTATCAAACATAATTTCCCGCAACACTTGAGCTTTTTTCTTAGCCATTATATCCTGTTGAATGAAACAGAAGAGCAGAGAATCGAACAAAGCAGAAAAAAAAACAACCACAATATCGCCGTGAAGTTTGACAGCCATTTGGCCCTATACTGGTTTTGATGGTGGCCAATAGGTTTTATGATGGTTCTCAAGTGGTCATAACATCTTTCGCTAGAACATATTCAAAGCTTTATGGTCTTGTAAAGGTTTTATACATTTGTTAGCGCAATCCTCTATAGAGTGGGCCACTTTGTACACATTTTGGCTTTACAGATGCGTAGAGGTGGCGTTGCTGGACAAAATATTTTTGAATGTAGTTTAATCAACAAAGCCGGGAGGAGTGCTATACGGCTGGAATAGAACTGAAATTGTTACCTGGGTATGACTAGTGGCCCTACAGAAGAATAAAAGAATGTGTTTGAATGCATATCGTCTCCTTTCATTGGTTACAAAGCTAATGTTACGAATGTAGATCCTAACTTGTGAGATCAAGGGCAATTATGGTGACCTAGAGCAATCCAAGATAGTTATATCATTATATCTGTTTACCTTTCAGAAGGTAACTCACCTCAATTGGTCAAATTCATATTGTTACTTTGATTGGTCCAGAAAGCTACAGTTAAAGCTGTAGATTTGCAGTTTTGAACTCCAGAATAGTTTGGATAACCAAGGAGATTATCTTATAATGTCTGTTGGTCTTCCAAGATATTCAATGAATTTGTTTCAATGCACAGCGTAGCTTTACATAGCCCAGAAAGCTTTTGTTGCAATTGTAAGTCTTCTGTTCTGATCTCATGGATAGTTTGGATGACCCTGAACGCGTCATATTTCTTTGTAATGTCTGTTGACCTTTAATACAATTAATCGAATATGTTTAAATATTTATTGTTACTTTGTATTGCATTCTGTTACAACTGTACATCTTAAGTTCTGATCGCCAGGACAGTTTGGATGACATGGAGGATCAGAAAGTTATAAAATATTGACTGTTAACCTTCCAGAAGATTCATAGAATATGTCTTATAAAACCCAAAAAGCTACTGTTACATCTGTAAATCTTATGTTTTGGACAGTTTGGATGACCTTGGTCATTCAGTTTATCTCGTAATGTTTGTTAGCGTACTAAAATATTAACTAGATCAATACGTAGCGTTACTTTGTATAGCGTAGATAACTTAAGTTATTAATTTAGACCTTAAATTCTGAACTAAGCTATTAAATTATGACTGTTGACCTTCCAAAAGGTTTGTTCTATAGGTTTGAAAAAATATCATAATCTTCTATATCCCTAAAAGCTACTGTTACAACTGGAGATCTGTAGTTCTGAACTCAAGTGCATTTTGGATAAACTAGAACATCCAATCACCAAAAACTTAATAATTAGTATGAATATGTACCATATTCTAAAACAACGCTTTCTACTATTAATAAAGCGTTTATTTTTTCTAACTGAACTTCTTAATTTTCAGGATGATCAAGGTCGTTATATACATAGGCCTTAATCTCATATGTTTTGTTTTATTTCCCAGATAGAAAATAAATAATTAAGAACAAATTTGCCGTACAGAAAGTGCACTTTCAGGCAGTCTGTGATTGTATGCAGCCATTTTCATTTTGGGGTCATATATGATCCCCTAGGCCTGAAGGGGTAAATCTACTTTATTAAGACCACACAGATAAAAAGAAACACTGATTTTTCCGCGTTATCTAATGCACATAAAGGGAATGCTAGATTTGGCAGAAATTAATGGGATGTTTCATGCAAATAACGCCTGAATCTAGCCTCTTGTATAAAAGACTTCAAACATTGTTGTATGGCACATAAAAAATTGTAAACAATTCCGTTGTCTACGCCTCCTTTGGATTGGAACTAAACGAGGGGAAATTTTACGCGCTTGTTAAAATTTATTATTTCTTTTCTGTGTTCGAGATATCGTTCGCTGCAAGCATTGTGCAATGCATGAAAAATACCAACGCCTTGTTAAAGATCAGCCGATAGCAGTTCGAGCCGTCGTCGGCATGCTGAAAATGGAAAGGAAGCAAGAAAAATTAGAAATTAGATTATGGATGTTATGGATACGTTACATGATTGAACAATAGAGAAGAAGGTTCCCAATATGCAAGAAGGAGTGAGAACTGAACAACAACTACAGCTTATGGAAACTAAAACAAAGTAGAGATGTACGTCTTCGTTGACTCTAGCGAGGAGAGTCTCTTGATGAAGTTCGTAAGAAAACTTCCGAAAAATTTCACTATTACGACAAATCTTCCACAATGCTTAACATTTATCGTTTTTCATGCAGTATTTTCACAGATTTTTTTTTATTTTAACAGGCGCGTACAATTTCCCCTAGTTTAATTCCAAGCCAATACGCTTTGTAAACAACGAAATTGTTTGCAATATTTCATGTGCCATACAACAATGTTTGCAATCGTTCATACAACATGCTAGATTCAGGGGTTATCTGGCTTAATTTTACATGATATATTCAATTATTTTCTCATAAATCTAGCATTCTCTCTATGTGCATTAGATAACGCAAAAACAATCCATTGTTTATTTTTATCTATGTTGCACTTCTAACTAATAATTTATATTTATTGATAGAGTGCCGAATACATATTCAGATATGGTAAAAATCGATTTGTTCTCAACCCAAACCCAACTTGATCAAAAGCAAAACTAATCGATTTTTCATCTATCTTGAATCTGAAGTAATAACAGGAACATGATTCACCCTAATAAGACAACCTCCCTCTATTAACATGAAATATTAATAACCACCTGCAGCTCACAACACTTCTGATCTAAAATTATCCTCCCCACCTCCATACCGAAACACAATCCCGTGGTAAATCCCTCCATCGGATGCATCGTAAATCACCGCTCGTTTCCACTTCGCCACGACTGAACGCGGATCATAATCCGGGATAATTCCGGTAGCCCATCTTCCATTCGGCTTGTAATTGGATTGACCGAATTTGCACACAAAGCCCAAGTACGGAACAGGGGCTCATAACTTTCCACTCGTGCCGTGCTCGGAAAATTTGGAGCGAAAGTTAAAAACTTGACAGTTTTCACTATCTTCGCGAAGGAAGTTGTTCGGAAGAGCTCAAGCTCAGATTGTCACAAAACGGGGGGGATTTATGGGAGATAATGTCCATTTCGTTATCTCTTCCACTACTGTTTTCCCCCCATTGAGGGCGGGAGCCTTAAGTGGCCCTCCCGGACTTTCTTCCGGGCTGTTTTGGGAGTACATATAAATATATTTTTAGGTGAAAAAAGGGGTTTTCTTTGGAAATTTTTCTTCGCTGCAAACGAGTCAACGAGTTATGAGGATTACTTCCGGCAAGATCCCAGCCTTCGCTCTCGCCGGTTGGCGGTTATGGAACTTAATGTGGGTTGACTAGGGTTGACTGGGATTTGGTTGGAGATTGCTGTCGTATTTTAGCACAGATTGCCTTCTTTATTGAGTACTGCATAAAATATATTCCGTTTTTGTCCGTCATCAAATCCGAAGGGGGCGCGGCTTGGTCAGCAAGCACACTTGCTTATATGTTTACGACCGTCACCGCTGTTGTTGCCATTCGCCAAAAATAGGATTATCTTGTCGCACGGCCAAGCTCTCGTTAATTTGGAAACCCGTGCTGTTCGCATGTTGAAATTGTCTTCTCCGTTGTATGTCATACCGGCTTCCATATCGCACCCACTGCACTCGCAAGACTTTATTTCTGATCCCGGAAACCACCGACAAAGTCCCCGCTGTCACAAATGGAGACCGAAACGACGTACATCCCAGCTCCCGTGCCCACAACCGGCGACTAGAACTTACAATTTCATGTGGGATTCCAGCGTCGAGAAAGGAAGCGACTGGGATATAAGCCCACATGATTTAGAAACGTCCGCCTTCTTCCGGGAGAACGGGAGTCTGTCTGTGGGTTGAGTGGACTATAATGGGCCAATATGTGACAGGGTTAATAATCGTAAAATTTTGGCAATAACAGTGTACGAACAGGACTCAGCAGGACGTCGTGCAAACTTTTGTGGTACCGAGGCAACACGACCAAAATGAGTGGACTCTTGTTTGGTTTGAATGCTAAAGGGGTGAAATGGGAAATTTCTCATTCTATCGATATTTCTGTTAGAAAATTACTTACAAAGACTTTTTGTATAAATTTGACTCGATTCAGGGCTATGCTCAGTGGCCGACTGACATACGAAATATCAACTGTGGAAAGCCAAAATGTACGAGTTTGGTGCTGAGTAATCAAACCTATCAAAGCAACCAGTTGAGAACATTGAACCTTGCAAAATGGGCGAGTGAACATGTAATTAAATGACATCTTTGATCAGATGATGCCAATAAACATTCATGGGAAATTTTCCTCTTTCGAATCATTTAAATTCTTTAATCTGCTGATATTTCATGTTGAGCAGTTTTCCGTTGTAATTTTTTTTATCATCTTTAAAATGGAAGTAAAGAATTTTTAACTACAGGGTGAGTAAGAATTCCTGTCAGTTAAATATATGCTCATATAGATGGGAAGCTGGTATGAAATTGAATTTTCAATGCATTTTCTGTCTGGTTTATTTTTAACATTTGTCTTAATTGAGCTCAGTTCAAATCTTTCTTCTTTTGCCTTAATTGCCTACCGTATGCGTTGTTCAAAAATGTCACAGCTGGCACAGATATCTTGCGTGAGGCATCTAATTCCATATTTTCTCTAAACTTTTCCTAAAAAAGTGTCTGCCTTTCTTTTCCACGGCTAGTCCTTTGGTATTCTCCAGTTTGCCCAGCATGTAGCCTCATACATAAAAATCGAGAGGATTCAAACCAAGTGGATTTTTTTTCGGCAAAATAAATCCCGGAAAATTGTCCTCGCATCAAGCCAAGTGTAGCTTTCACCTAGTAGAGTGGTGCAGAGTCTTTTTGGAAGCAGTATGGCGCATTATTATAGTATTTTTGAACGAAGGGAAACAAATGGATCTTCAAAACATAATTGATGTAATATTTCTGTTGATTCAATGAACAGCAATGGATCTTCGAAAGAATTGAAGGGACATCCCCAATCATCCCATTTGAAAGTCTCTGGAACCTTTGAACGGATAGTTTATCATGAGGAATATCAAAAATATGTGCTGCATATACCCGGTCATTTTGCTAACTGTGGTGATCCTGTGAAGGAACTTTTTTTTTTCGTCTGAAAACAGAATTTCACAATCACCGCCTGAGCAGCTTTCGAAATCTTCCAACTCTTGACATTTTCTGGTTCTGCAGACAATCCAAGCAACCGTTGTTTTTTTTTGTATGGAATCTTTCCTTTATTCGAGTGGTGTCGTGTCGATTGATTTAAAATCGTACACGGTCTAAAATGTTTCAAAAACCTATAACGAGCTCCCCTTTCGCGTTCATGATTACCAGGAGTCTCAATCGAATGGAAATTCAAAACAAACTTGCAAACCATGTAAACATTTGAATACACTCTCAAAGAAAAATATACATACACGTCTGTAATTAACTCATTGAAATTATTGATAGGAATTACCACTCTCCCCGTGGACACTCAATTATATATTCTTTTTGTCTCTTCACATTTCAAGATCAATGCTTTTGCCTGCTCTTCTTCAGATATTTCTTTGAGATAATTCATTGTATTCACCCTGTTCTGCATAACAATGATTGCGTAGCAAGGGGCTAACATTTGCATTAAAAAAATGGACATAAATTGCCATGGGTTTACCTTCACCCGCACTGAAGAAACTACCCATGCAGCATCAATCATAGTAACCCATGAATCATCAGCCAAATTTTGAATGTGCGAAGTTCGAAGAAAGGCACCCCGTCGCGACGAAAACGGACATTGTGAGGCACGTTTTGGACGCCGAATACGCCCGTTCTTGGCCCTATAGCACAATAATCAAAAGAAAGCCCGGTTCCAGACGACCGACGACTCTGAGCGACAAGAAGCTCCAAAATATGCTGAAGAGAAAGACTGAGGGAAATGTGGCTACATCGTTGCGTGCCATTGGCAGGGATCCCAAGTAGCACACTACGATCATAATTAGTTGCAGCAACTCGATTTTCACTAACCAAGGCACATTTATGTTTTCTCAACTTAACGGCAACATGTGTGCTACTAGGGATGTCGGTTCAACCGGCCAAACAGTGAAAAGTACCTGGAGAACATGAACATACATGTCAGGAAGCGGAAGTCACGTCCACTGGTCTCGGAGCTGCAGGCAATGACGCAGCGGCAGCGGCTGAATCAGATGGTCAACTCGATTTTCCCGGCAAATCGCGACGTGGCGGTAATAATGGACGATGAGACCTATCTCACCCTGGCAGGATACTTCGTATTTTATTTCCCCCACGAAGGCAGTGAGTTCTGAGATGAAGTCCATTTCACACACCAAGTTCCCCAAGAAGGTGCTGCTGTGGCTGACAATCAGCGAGAAGGGGATGTCAAAGCCGCTCTTCTTTCGCTCCGGACTGCTCGTGAACGGGGAAGTGCGAAATGCCTGCCGGAAGTTGAGTCGTTCATCAAGAAATACCATAAGGGCGAAGACGCGGTGTTCTGGCCGGATCTGGCGTCAGGTCACTACTTGAAGCGATCGTTGGAGGAGATGGAGCGGCCGAATATCGATGTGGTACCCTATTTACCCTATTTACCCTGTTTGCAATTTCAGAGCAAATTTACGAAATGCACAGTACTTTTCTATCACAGACTTCATTCGCTCGGTATCCTCGGCAATGGGCCAGTATTGCATTGGCAGCTGGCGGTTGCAAGTACCCTACAGTAGGGTTCAGGCAGGGTGCCACATGTACAGAATTATCTAGATTGATAAAGATTTTTTTTCGTTTTGTTCATACAGATATATGTTTGTAGAGATTACAGATTTGTCTTAGATTAATAAAGATTTTCAGCAATAATTTGTTAATTTAAAATCATTAAATTATAAAAAATGAGTTCATTTTAGGGTCCAAGTTTTTACAAATTCTACTTTCCGTGTGCTGGCTCACGAAGCAACAAAAACAATTGATACTGTCACTACAGCGACAGATTGTTGCCTAAAAGTCAGTTTGTATAGATGCCACCAAATGGTTCTTCCATAAATTATTTGATATATTTTTTTAAGAAAATATGTTGAGTTTCCCAAAGATTCCATGAAAAGTTCTCATTCCTTGAGCTATTTCTTCTGGCGTATCAAAAGGTAATCATCAGGAGTTTGTAAGCATTCCTCTGGGGGTTTGTTCAGGAGTGTCTCCTGGCATTTCATCGGTATTTTTCCAAAACTTTCTTATGATGAAATTTTGGTGGAATTCCTGAACTTGCGATGTTATGTGATTCTAACGGAATCCCTACAGGACACCTGAATGTACCACACCATAACAATAAAGTTATTTCTTAAGTAATGTTTAGAAAAAAATCCTGATTTATTGGAGAAAGAGTCAAAGAAGAATCGTTTGCACGAATTCTAGAGTCTCATGTATTTACTTCTTCACTTTAAAAATCCTACTAGGATTTTTTGTAGAATGGTTTTTAAAATACGAAAGGATTCTGCAAGGATTCTTACATAGAGTTTTCCAAAGATTACCTCAATAGTATCTTCAAGTATTCCATTGGAGAAGTGTTTGTTTCAAAGTTCTTCAGGAGGTTGCTCCACAAATTTCAGCAAAATTTCCTGAACAGATTTCTACAAAAATACTGTTCTTCCAATTTAGAAGTATTTTCATGCATTTACTCAGAGAAATTTTGCGAAGCAAGAATGACGTAATCGATAGGTACTTTGCTACTCAAAGCATAAATAGTAATTTGCGAACATAATATTATCTTGAAGAGCTAACACCTATTGCTGGACTGTTAAACAGCTCCGGATCGATAGCACCGAATTAAAAAAAAACAGGCTTGTGGGCTTTGGAGCATCGGTAATGATGGGTTCTGACTGATACTGCTGAAACGTGACGGTCTTCATTTGATAACTAGAAATGAGAAGATAAAATTAGTATTTTCCATTTACTTCCAACTACTTTTTTAGCTTATCCTGACAGATACGCATGTTTCGTCTATAATGTGCAGACTTCTACAGTGTCGTGTACTTATAACTCGATTGCGTGATAGTTATCAAATCTACTTGCCACTTTTAGACTCTTTGTGCAAGATACGCATGCGAATTACTGCTGTTGTACCTCAGCTGCTGATGAAAGATATCTACAGTTACTTTTCCTGCAGTCCCAACCATTTGTCACCAGTGGCTTAATTTGGAGTCAGTACAACGAAACTTTTAAATAATCCCTGAATGGATGCCTACAAACTACCTATAAAAACGCCAGAAGGAATAGTTCAAGGAAAAATTATCGAGGATAAAATTATCTGGAAAAAATATGGATAAATCATTTGCAGGCACACATACAAAATTCCTGCCAGACTGTCATCTATAACTGTAGCGTCAGTGTTAATTGTTTTTTTTTTGCTTTGTGGTCCGAAATAGAACACTTATAGTAGAATTGGTAACATTTTGGATCCTAAAATATATTCAGTTTTTTTACTCTGAGGTTTTTGAGTGGACAAGCAATTGCCAAAAATCTTAAAAATCTTAGTTATTAGTAATATCTAAGAAACTTGTTATCTTTCCATACAAATATCTGTATGATTTTTTTTGTTATTACTGGCGGGACACTGAATAGATTAGAAAACTCTACGCCAGACCTATGATTGATATGCATTCGAATCATTTTGTCAGCCCAACACGGAACATTTCGTCCAAGAAGACACTGTTGCAAACGACTCGGAAGGAGCCACGTTTGAAAATTTTGAGTCCTTTTGTCTGTTTTTCCAATTGTATTTTTGTTATTTTGTTAGTCAGTGTTACGTTTATATGTTTAATAAGGCGTTTCGTAAATTCTTCATTCTTTTGAAATTTAGTCCGTTGGTGTGTCATTTAATATTCTCTAAGAGTCTTCCGGAGCAGTTTTCTCGATCCAAAACTAAAAAGTCATTGTTCTGTACCTAGTTCGTTAGAATGATATTACCTAACTCCTTTTGAAGCATTTCACCAGCCGTGAAAGGATCATGTCGTCGATAGAGACGCTGTTGACACAGCCTCAATAGGTGTTACATTTTCAAGTTTACTTTCTCTTTTTTTTAGTCATTTTCATGTCCACTGGTGTCTTGTCATGTCGTCTTTTGTCGTGTCATCGTTCGTCATTGTTTTATCTTAATGGTGTTGCATCTATTTGCGTTCGTCATTCATTGTCTACGTTTCTTATGTTTAATAAGCTGTGTTTCTACTTTATCTTGCGTTATTTCTTCGAAACTTTTTTGTTATAAGTTCTGTTTTTAAGCCAATTCGATGCAGTATTTGGTTTTTCTCTTCTTTCTACGACGTTATTTGATTTGAGTAGTTTGTTTGACTTCCATCTTCTGTTTGCTTTGTTGAATAAATACATCGTCCATTGCCGATGCACACTCTAAAAGCTGCGTTTTCTTCAAAAATGGGTTCATAGAATTATAACAGCAAAATTGTCTTATGCTAAAAGACCTCAATAAAAGTGAATCATCTAGGGTTCTTTCCATTCTTATCTTACTTCTGATTTCGTACTTTTTGATTATTGGTAATTTTTATTATTCTAATTTGTTGTTGAAAGCAAGCCACAAAGCAATTTTTGTGTTCAAAAAACCTACATTTTCGATCAATATGAATAATGTATCTTGAGGTGAATAATGTACAGTTCTCCTATGTTGTAATGCATCCCAAAAGCGTGCTAATTTGTGATAATAAACTATTTCAGCTTGTTCAACTGAATTTATATGATCAAATGCAATATTTCTACTATTTCAAAATTTTGTTCTTGACCATAATGTTCATCGATAAAAAATACTAGAGGATTTTCAGAAGCACTTTCTGGCTGCATTTTCACTGATCTGGCAACACTTGTGTGCTTCTTTTGAAAATGGTAAAGAGCTAGACCAGCCCTGGGACCTGGTGGTTGAAGTTAAACTACCTCAAGGCTTTGCCAGAGCCCAGGGAGATTTCTCCACAAAAAAAAGGAAACATATGTGTCAATCTAGAAATCTCTGTGCTTGTGGAAACCATGCCTACGCACCTCTCTGTCTGCTGGGAGTTTAAAGGATGAATTCGATAAAAATGGCACACAGAAAATCTTCTGTAACTTTTGAATCGTATGAGTAAAAAACCTAGAAATTTGAGTAGATCTTATCCATAGTGTATTATTTACATCTGCCAAGTTTCATAGTTATACATTCAGTAGTTCCAGTCATGTCGTCGAAACAAGAAATTGTCCATGAGAAAATTTTGTGCACTCACAATCAAAATCCAGGGGCGTCCCACCGGTGGATTGCTTAAAGGCTTGGAATTGCAAATACAACTGTGTCTCGTGTAATAAGAACCTTCAAGGAGCGTCTGAGTGTCCAAAGGAAGGAAGGGAGTGGTCGTAAAAGTGGTCCAATGGACAGTAAAATGGCCAGGAAAGTTGTACAACAATTCAAGAACCGTCCAAACATGTCAATTCGAG
The DNA here is from genome assembly GCA_034211315.2 of Aedes japonicus. Classification (NCBI taxonomy): domain Eukaryota; kingdom Metazoa; phylum Arthropoda; class Insecta; order Diptera; family Culicidae; genus Aedes; species Aedes japonicus. The sequence continues at coordinate 107,773 of JASCZW010005743.1, forward strand.
ATGTCGCTAAAAAGTCTAAGGTGTCAGTCGGTTTTGTGCAGAAAACCATGAAGCGTGCTGGGTTACATGTTTACAAAGTGCAAAAAGCCCCAAACCGGAATGAAAAACAAAACATCACAGCGAAAACCCGCGCCTGGAAACTTTACACGAAGCTGCTCACCAAATCCGGTTGCATCGTGATGGATGACGAAACATACGTCAAGGCCGACTTCCGTCAACTTCCTAGGCAAGAATATTTCGTTGCCAAGTCGAAGTTCGATGTTCCGGAGGATGTTCGAAAGAAGAAACTATCGAAATTTGCAAAGAAGTTTCTAATCTGGCAGGCGATTTGTGGTCGTGGTGAAATAAGTGCTCCCTTCATCACTTCCGGAACAATAAACGGTGCGATTTACACGGAAGAATGCCTTAAGAAGCGTCTCTTGCCATTCATTAAGAAGCACAAAGGATCAACTCTGTTTTGGCCTGATCTAGCATCCTGCCACTACGCTCGAAACGTATTGGAGTGGTACCGAGCCAACGGAGTCAATTTTGTGCCAAAGGATATGAACCCACCAAATTCACCGGAACTTCGTCCAATTGAAAAATTCTGGGCAATTATGAAAACGGAACTTCGCAAACATCCCAAAACTATAAAAACAGAGAATTGATAAAAAATTGGGTAAAAACAACAAAAACATTTCCCAGTGTTCAGTTGTACAAAATTTGATGGGTGGAGTGAAAAGGAAGGTGCGGGCTTTCGGGATGGGAGACGAAATTGAATTAAACAAATGTTGTAAATCAAAACTCATTAGTAGTTCTTAATTCCCTGAAAATTTCAAGAAAATCCGATAATCAGTTTAATTTTGATGAGTATATATGTGTGTGCCATTTTTATCGAATACACCCTTTAGCTCTCTGGACACGATTTTGTTCTCTGGACACGTCTGAGACATCTAGAGTGGAGGTTCGTGAGTTGCTGCTAGGCACCGCTTGTTTCTCGGCTCCAGTTTCCTCGGCATAGCTGCGTCGCATGCACTTACTAACGTTGTCGTCAGCTTCTCCACGTTTCGGTCCGACAGCTCGTTGTCGAACTGAAGTGCCTCAACAGTATGTTCCTTGTCGACGACTTTCGTCTTCCACTTGCACTGGAAACAACTTGTCCTTCGCATTGCGATGGAATTATGCTGGCCGCCTTCCATCCACACACGAATTCACGACCGTCCTTGCGAAGAGTACTGGCGCTAACTACGTTCGATAATGTAACTTCCAACTTTGCTAGAGCGACTAGCAGGCTGCACCTTCTAGCGTTGATACATCTGCTGCCCAACTCCTCAGCCCAAGCATTGACGTCTCCTCCGATGACGACCGGTCTGCTTCCGAAGAGCTTCTCGGTCATCGCATCCAGCACCTGGTGGAACTGCTCCATGGGCCCCTTGGATTGATTAGCAGCTGTTTGCAAAGAACCCGTTAATTTTGGCGATCACGAACCCTTCGTAGGGACTGGATACTACTTCCTGAATAAGGTATCTACCCATCACTCGTACCGCAGCCTTCTCCCCCTCAACTGCCAGCCAATTTCCGTTTTTAGAAGAAACACCTTACTCAACTGGATTGTCATTGGGGTTTTACTGGGTCCCTTCAGTGCCGTCCTCAAATCGTTTTCTGTTGTGATCTCGTCCGGATCCTTGCACTGCATCACTGTTTCTTGTGATCGAGCTCTTACTATCACCTTCACAGCAGGAGACTTTTTCAAAGAGCATTTCTAAACAAAATCTTTAAAAGGTCACAAGTAACAATTGTAAACAATGCACAGTAGGCAAGAACTGATGAAAACTAAGGAAAAATATATAACTTTTGTCGCTTTTAAGCACGGCTTGTAAACAAGGCCAACAACTGGTTTCAATCACCGCACGGATGTGGTTGTGGAGTAATAGAGCTTATTTTACCCCACTTCCCCGTATATTCTTGAATAATTTATAGATATCTTTGCACAGAGAGGCTCAAGATCAACAAAATAGTGCTAATTCCATGTGAAATTTTCTGGAAAATCAAATAGAAGCTAATTCAACTACCGCACAGCTCTGTGAACGAAGATATGGCTTGTTTTACCCCACTTCCCTTTATATTTTTTAATAATTTATAAATATCTTTGCTCGGAGTCACTCAAGATCAACAAAATAGGACTAATCCTATGTAAAATTTCCTGGAAAACCGAATACAGGTTGTTTCAACCACCGCACTGCTTTGTGAAAAAAGATATGCCTGATTTTAACCCCATTTCCCCTTGTATTCTTTTTTCTGAAGTGTGCGGGAAAATAGGGTAAAATGGCCGATTTCCTGAGGTCATCCGTAAATGAAACCATCACCATTTGATTCTCCGGACATTTTTACGTAAGTTCAGTGCTAGTGAGAGCAATATTACTAGCACCGATCTTCAAAACGGCATGGTGTATGAGTTTATGCATGTGTGAGGGAAAATCAGGTAAAATGGACCACTTTCTGGCACCCGATCATAGTAAAATTTATTCCCTACAGTTTTTCAGCTTTTTTTGCAAATTTACAGTGCATTTAGGTTCAATATAGTGGCACCAAGTTTAGTTTTTGGGTAATAATTCTGGTTTGCATCCAAAGTGAGGGGAGAAATGGGCAAAATGAAATCAACACCATTCGATTACCCGCATTTTTTTCCATAAGAAAAGCTATTCTCAGGACTCCTACCCTGCGCCGTCTAAATTAATGGGGTTTTGAATCCATTTTTGCCAACTGTGCAATGCTTAAAAACACTACTATTAACATTTGTTTGGGTTAAGAAACTAAAACTCAAAAAACTAAAAAAACTTCAACAAAATCTGAACCAAAGGCTCAAGTGGACATGATGAACAAGTAGATTTGTCATGCGATGGGTGGTCAGACATTTTTCTGTAATCCTGGGCACTCTGGTTGTTAGTCACTTAGGAATATGCAGGAACCTCACGGACAGCCATTTTCCTGTAGCCAGAATCTAGAATAAATGTTGAACAATAGTGGCGTTCGTACCCGCAGTCACCAACGTCAAATTCAAGTTGCAGATTGTCAAACGCTAATAAATAGAACGGGGTTGCCAGGCTTCTATGTGAATCAGATTCCATCAATCAGTATATGTTATTCCACCCAAGAGTCGAAGGTAAAGGAGACGACTTCTATCAAAGGGAATCCACCTGCATGCAAAGTCAATCTACTTCTGCATGGTCAACATATGATGTTAGTCTTGTGAGCTCGTCTGTGCCCTAATCATAACTCACCCCATTCATTAGTCAATAAAAGATCAAACTCATCGATTTCAATAGTATTACTTTACCCATTGCTTTCCTTTAGCAGGAATCGCCCTTCTGCTTCTCCATCAAACAAGTCCACCGGCAGCCGACGAGCGGTGGGACGATTTTAATAAACAAGACAAATTAAAATGAGTTGCAAGTCAAACATGACCGTCCGGATCGTACTCCACTCACATGTGATTGTGCCCTCGGCCTCGGTCCGGACCGGTCGACTTCTACCAACAAGCTAAGCTCGTCGTCAGCTGGGCTACCGTGGCGATGATCCAGTCAGAGAGTGCAGTACGCAGTAAGCAATTATACCAACGATTAAAACACAAACAGAAAACGAAAAGAGATGCCAAAGGGGCGTACCAACAAAGAAGGAAGCATCTTGTAAGAAATACTCACCACACAGCGGCAGAATAAACAACCAGTGACTAACGAGATAAACCGAGACAAATGTACATAAACTGAAGCACGTGCCAAACAGTCGAACCAGAGACACGGTTGATTATCGCAAACGAGATTTCGAATTCGGAAAGACTTTCATTTCATTCTGAAGAGAATTTAATTTCGAGATGGATCCCGTACATCGACGCACATCACTCAGCAGAACTCAATCATTTCCTGATGTTGTTTCATGTGTTTCACATCCTGTCACGTGTGTGTGCGTGCAGCCTGGATTGCGAAATTCGCGAAAAATCACAGCATCGAGTAGTCGGGTGTCAAACATGTGACACCACGATTGCTTGGCTGTCAACAACCGAAGACCAACAGAAAAAAAAACCACACAACAACGAGCGGGAAAATTGGAAAACTTTCCAACTGTTTAGGTATGCTGCCCGAAAAGTCAATCGGGGAAACAGCATGCTTGTTTGACTGGAAATTTAATATCTTGCTGCAAAATTGCGCTCGCTCTGCAAACTAATCTCTAATCTAGATTCAATTAATTCGAAAACTACTCCAAATATTCCTCGATGCGCTCGATCGTCCTGGAATGTGCAGCGTGCATTCCTGTTTACACTGGAAGCTGATACGGTTCAGTTGCGCCCGATGCAATAATTCATCGACTACAAGACCACCCTAACGGAGCGGCAAGCAGCAGCAGATTGATGTAAGCGCTCACTTTCGAACAAACGAACAGCGGCGCACTTCAAACTGCTTTGTTATTTACTTAGTACGGGCAGGCAAACCTAGGTTGTGCTGTACATACCTACCATCGCAACTCACAGCTGCAGCCGGAACATCGTTATCATCTTTCGCTGTGGATGCTGGAATTGGTAATACATCACAACAAACAGGACTTACAATCAATCAGAACCGTATGCGATGGAAGATGATGCTTTTCGATTGTGGTCCGAACGGTGGGATGTGACGAATGGTTCGATACACTTCAGTTATGATTTGAAAAATTCAGCCGGGGAATTGTTACCCAAAACGGAAACTTACTGTTTTTAAAAGTTTACTGGGGCAAAGTTGGAACGGATTGTTTCTCATGTAAGAACGGTTGGGTTTTCGTGAGCTGTATTGTTTCGGCTGTGATTTTAACATTGAATGTTGCAGGTGATGGAGTATGCTAAACAATAGTAACGTTTGCATAGAAAAAAATGACTTTTTTCGGATGATGATAAAAAAATTCTAAGACAGATTATTGCTTTTGATAAATTTCCCATGGCAGTTAACTACTTAAGCTTACTTGCAAAAAAAATCTACTCGCATACGAGCGGCTTTTTGGCAGTTAACCGGAACATTCACCAATGCGGACGAAAACATGCGTGTAGGCATGCTTTTGAGTTCTTTCTTAGTTTTATTTATCAATTTCTCCTCTGTTTTTGCGACAAAATTGTCGGAGGAAATCTTAAGCTTCAGGTTGGCCCAAAAATACTCGATGGGACGCAGCTGGGGGACGTTGTGCGGGTTCACCGACTTTGGCACCATCTCGATATTCAGTCGTTCCATCTCCCCCAACGAATGCTTCGAGTAGTGGGCCGACGCCAGATCCGGCCAGAACTTCCGCGTCTTCTCCCTTATTGTAATTCTTGATGAACGGCGCAATTTCCGGCCGGCATTTCGTACTATAAACTTCCCCGTTCACGACAAGTCGGGAGACATCCCCTTCCCGCTGATTGTCAACCACAGCAGCACCTTCTTGGGGAACTTGGTGTGTGAAATGAACTTCACCTAGGAGCTCATTTCCTTCGTGGGGGAAGTAAAATACGAAGTGCCCTGCCAGTCGTTGCCATTCAGGGTGAGATAGGTCTCTTCGTTCATCACCATCGCCACGTCCCGATTCTCCGGGGAAATCGAGTTGACCATCTTATTCAGCCGCTGTCGTTGCGTCAACTCCGAAACCAGTGGACGGGACTTCCATTTTCTGACATACATGTTCGCCAGGTACTTTTTCACTGTTTTGCCGGTTGAATCGACCTCCCGGCCAAGCGCACGCAGCGATGTAGCCACTTTTAGTGCCAAGATGTTGTAGATACCGGAACGGGCGTATCCGGCATCCACAAAGGGCCGCACGATGTCCGTTTTCGACGCGGTCGGGTCCCGTTCTTTGAACGCGCACACTTCTTAACGGCGTTGCTTCACTGTTTTTGCCACCACGGTTAGAGTTTGACTGATAGAGCTGTCAAATTTTGGCTGCTGACTCATTGGTTGCTATGATTGATGCTGCATGGATAATTTTGTCAGTGCGGGTGAAGGTAAAGCCATGAAAAATCCGCAATTGTTGTCTATATGTTAAAATGCAAATGTTATGTTAGAACATTCTATGATTCGCTTCTTAGAATTTATTTGACAGCGTTGGAAAGGGACGTTTGGTTAAGGTGTTGGTATGGCTAAGGTTGCGTTGGATGTAGTGATTGTGTAAATGACCGATCAGCTAGAGACCATTATCCTTGGCGCGTTACAGATTTTTGTTTGTTTTGTAATCAGTTCGTTTAATTGTTAGCCTCAGGCGTGTATAACACTTTACGGAGCCGATATTCAATTTTGTTGTTTTATAAAATTTTAATTTTTCGATATTAGTAAAAGTGGGATGCCAATAACCCGTGGCTAGCTCGAGGTTAATGGGTCACGTTATTGTTTGTAAAGGGCTAGATAGGTAACTTATTTAAGCCGTTATTTGCTGCTTTTGGTCAGTTCAATGTCCACTCTCAGTGTGATCTGACGCATTTTCGCCAGCACTTTGTTCTGTATCTATTATTCCGCTTCTATTGTTCTCGCTATCACCCATCGATTGTTCAACTAGCACCATCGATCCAATACCGGCGATTGCTGGTCAGAAACGGATTATTCCCACTGCCACATCAAACGGTAAGGAGTCAAATGGCCCAAACCAGAAACATCGTCGCCCTCAAACGGATTCCCAGAGTTCAACTGCCCTGATTGATTTGCCAATCATGGACACAGAAGCCGTCACGTGTTCTAACCTCAACTTTGGATACAACGTCCCTACTTCCAACTCGTTCGTCACTTTGGCTAACAGTGATCCCAACACGCTACCTAGCTCGCAAACGAAACCCAGTAAGAATGGAAAGGAGAAAATTCCACTGGTCACAATTACCGAGACCAACATTCCTGCTGTCCAAGGTATTGTCTTGAAAGCAGGAGTTTCGATGTTCAACGTCAAACGAACATCAACAGGAGTCAATGTTTTCTTGTACTCTAAAGAAGACCACTCGAAGCTTGTTTCTTTCATGAAACAACAGAATTTGAATTTCTTCACCTATGTGCGGGACGAAGACCGGATGACGAAAATTGTTCTGACTGGGCTTCCTGACATGACTGTCGAGGAGGTCTCCGATGGCCTCAAAGAAGTCAATGTGTTTCCAAAGGAAATTCGTAAAATGTCGCTACTCTACTTCAACAAAGGAAACGTTCAGCTCAATACTCTCAGGAAAATCAAGTCAGTTCATCACTGTATAATCAGGTGGGATTTTTATTCAGCCAAAACAAAAGGACCCGTTCAATGCCATAATTGTCAGATGTTCGGACATGGATCAGCACAATGCTTCCGTCAGCCACGATGCATCAAATGTGGAGACGTGCACAAAACCATTGATTGCCCGCTGACAGCCAGCCGTGAAGACAGGACCGTCAAGCTCCCAAAGGAACAACTCTTATGTGCAAACTGTGGCCAGCAGCACACCGCTAATTATCATCAATGCATAAAACGTCAAGAATTTGTCAACGCCAGAAATCATCAGCTTCTCAAACTCAAACTACAAAGATCACGTCGTGAAGGTTTTGTATACCGACCCGAGGATTTTCCCCAACCTGGATCGTTAGGAGAGATGTCCCAGAATCAGCATGGCCAACGCGTTCCGTCGTATTCCAACGTTTTATCTCATCGTGGAGTTATACCAGAACAGAACAGACACCACAGCACAACAAGAGGTATGTCAATAATCATTCCCCAGAAAACAATCTTTTTACCCCCGACGAAATCGTCGAAATCGTGACCGAGGTTTACTCACGACTGAGCACCTGTACGAACAAAAAACAACAGATCAGAGTGATCTTTGAAATTACTGCCCATTACTGTTTCCCTTCTAAAGGATAATGTGCCAAAAAGGTTAACTATTTCATTCTGGAATGCCAATGGTATTCAGAACAAATCTCACGACTTCTTCAGATTTCTCATAAGTAATTCAATTGATGTTTCTCTCATATGTGAAACCTTTCTCAAACCAAATATCAAACTCTCTCACCCTGACTTCAAAATCTATCGTTTGGATAGAACTGGGCGTCGAAAAGGCGGAGTTGCAATAATCGTTAATTCTTCTATTGTGCATTCTTTACTACCTGCGTTTGATCTTCAGATTATTGAGGCAATTGGCATAGAGATAATTACATCTACGGGACCGATTTCATTTATCTCTGCTTATAATCCTGGCTCAAACAGAGATAATAATTTATTTATACATGATATTAAAAAGGTCACAAAAATTCGTAACAGTTTTTATATCTGTGGTGATTTAAACGCACGCCATAGACTTTGGAATTGCATTCGATCTAACACAGCAGGAAATTTGCTCTTCAATGAACTACAAGCAGGAAACTTTGTAGTTCATCATCCACCACTATCTACGTACATTCCTTCCGATACAAACCGTCGACCATCGACTCTTGATTTAGTGCTAACAAATGGTATGCACTCAATATCTAACTTACAAACAGTCCAAGATCTAACATCTGACCATGTACCGATAATATTTGATATTAATTCTTCTACGGTGAACCTAGCCCATCCCAGATCTTTTCCAGATTACAGCCGTGCCGACTGGAGAGGATTTAAATCTTTTTTAACCGAAAACATAGATCTACAGCACCTTGATTTGAGTATAGTCCACGAAACATTTCAGATTGATAATCATATAGCATTTTTTACAACAATTATGCGCCAAGCACATGATAGATTTATTCCCTTGTCCGTTCCTGATAGATACAAGTTGATCCTACCTGATGATATTCTTCTTTTGATAAGATTAAGGAATAGTCGCAGAAGGCAATGGCAACGTAATCGTAGAGATTCTTACCTTAAATCAGTTTACCACCACACATGTGAACTTGTGAAAAAACGAATTGACGATTTCAGAAACAAATCCTGGTCAAACAATTTGCTGAGCATGAACAACGGTCAAAATAATCATAGAAAACTTTGGAAATTCAGCAAACTCATCAAGAATAATCACAGATCTATTCCATCACTTTCGAAAGATGATAAATTACTAATTACTGATAGAGAAAAATGTGAAGAAATTGGTTTCCATTTTTCCAGAGCACATTGCACTACCTTCCAAGATCAAAGTCCCATAGAATTAGAAGTTAATACAACAATGAACAATTTTTACGCTAACCATTCCCAGATTAACTCTGATACTCAATCTTTGGTAAAACCCAAGGAAATATCAAATTTTCTCAAAAAAATTAAAAATAGTAAATCACCTGGCTTAGATCAATTACATAACCGATGTTTAAAAAGATTACCACGAAAAGCTCTCGTGCTTTTGACATTTATTTTCAATTCGTGCATAAAATTGAATTACTACCCCTTGGCTAAGGTTATAGCTATTCCAAAGCCAAATAAACATCGTTCGGACCCAAAACACTATCGTCCTATCAGTCTATTGAGTAGTTTGAGTAAAATTTTTGAAAAAGTTTTACTGAAACGTCTCAATCAACATATTTCAGAGAATAACATCATTCCAGATACTCAGTTCGGTTTTAGAAACGAACATTCTACATCCCACCAATTACATCGGCTAATAAACAGTATTAAAAATAATCGCGATGTTAAAAAATCTACTGGACTTGTACTGTTAGATAATGAAAAAGCTTTTGACACGGGATGGCACAACGGATTGATTTACAAAATGATAACCTTGGAGTTCCCTGCGTATCTTATAAAATTAATTCACTCCTATCTGAAGGCAGGGTTTTTGTATTATCGATAGGTTCTGAATCTTCTCAGATACACAGTATTCCTGCTGGAGTACCGCAGGGAAGCGTTTTATCTCCCGTATTGTATAACATATATACATATGATATTCCGGATTTCGGTGGATGTGAACGATATCAATTTGCAGATGATACAGCCGTTGCCTCATCATCCAATGATCATGTCAAAGTGACTATAAATCTCAATGCCAGCCTGATTCAGTACTCTAGTTATTGCAAGACATGGAAAATCAAAGTAAACGAAAACAAAACTACAGCGATTTTCTTTACTAGGTTTAGAAATCCGAGAAAACTTCCAAATAGGAATCTCGTTTTCAACGGTTTTGAAATACCTTGGAAGGATGAAGTAAAGTATTTGGGCTTAATTTTGGATAAGAAACTAACTTTCCAGAAACACACTCAATACATCCTCGAAAAATGTGAAAAATTTCTTAGAATTATGTATCCATTTATTAATCGTAAATCGAAGCTGAATATTAAAAATAAGATTTTACTATATAAAACTATACTTCGATCGACATTAACAGATGCTTCGCCAGTATGGTCAGAATGTGCCCTAATTCATAAGAGAAGATTACAAATTTTTCAAAACAAATGTTTGAAGATCATTCATAACTTGCCTCCTTGGTTTTGTACTGAGAGTTTACATCAAATTAGTAAAATAGAAATGCTAGATCAATATTGTAGTAGAATTAAAACAACATATAATCAAAAATGTGCAAGTTCTTCTTTCGATATGTTGCGTACTCTGTGTATTTAGTGTTAAAGTCTTAGTGTTTAAGTTCTTCTCTAAGCGGAGGTTTTTATCTAAAATGCTGTTTTCCTCCATATACAAATAAACTATTATGTAGTAGATCTCAAATATGTAAAAAAAAAAAAAAAATTAAAACCATTCCAATGTTGAAGGTGTTAACCGAACTCATTGTTTTTAGAATAAGAAATTTTTTGTATATTAATTTTCATAATAACAAATAAACATTTGATTGATTGATTGTTGCTTTTGGTTGCGAGGTCTACCAAATCCTCGATCGCTGTAGCCCTTTTCAGGAACTAAGCCGCAGATGGGTGACCACAGCTTGCTGGGCAGGTACAAGTATCCGCGTTACAGATTGTTCAGGGTCTGTTTGGGAATTTGAAGTCAATAGTTTTTGATATTTTTGATAGTTAACAGTCGCAAAAAACTTTAACTGATTAAAGCAAAAATCTCGAAAATCCATCCATTCCAGTAATTTTCCAATTTTCATTGTACCCTTGCCGTAAGGAGTAGTCTGATCAAAATAGTATGGATGTGGTCCTAAGAGATCGTTAGGTCAGCTGCCTGTTAGAAAATACTATTGTACATTCTTTAGAAAGGTTGAAATGGGAACGACGAAGATCCTCTTGCTATCTTCTCACGTAGCGTTGTTAAATACAAAAAACGGTTGTATCCAGAACGGGCTCCTTAGGCGACTGTACTGTTGCAGCAACCTGAAACGTCGAAGACGCAAAATACCGAGATGTGGGTTGGACCATGCTGGTTTCTTGGCGGTCTGTTCAACGAGACTGTTTAAATAATACAGTTAGGAAGAATGCTGTTGAATGAACTAATCGCAGCATCCACATTCACCGTTTTCTTAAACTGTGGACCAATCACTCTGCGAAAGTAGAACGTTCATCGTTTCAAAATCGCCACGACGGGAGTCACGGCCAGAGAGATCTACTTCTTCGTGATATACAAGTGATGATGGTAAAGCCAAAGAGAATTCTAGAACTGGATGGTAGCGATCAAGGGGGACCACATGTTCTGCTGCTAGCGTAGAAAATCCATTGATCATGTTTGAGTCGCTGCGCTGCATATTAGGTCTAATATGCGATCATTGCTATTGCGAATTGAGTTGCGTTGCCGTAGTCCGTGAAATGCCATGTTTTCGAGAAGAATCTGAGTAGCTGTAGAAATCTGTGACTGAAGTGGATCAACGAAAACGTAGCTGTTGTTTGATTGCCATACGAGACGAGGTTGATTGAAATCCCCAAATAGAGTCTAAAATAGAATTCAAAACTCCAGATACGGCATCAAGGTAAGACTGCATGTGTGATATTTCCTGACTTTTTTTCAGTCATTTGACCAGTAACTTTTACCCACAGATGTTAGATATTAGTGCTGTAAGGATGTTGAACGAGTGATGATCCAGATCTTTCGTTAACGACACACCACCTACATGGCGGCGAGAGCTTTGCGTAGAGCAACGATCAACGCAAAATACACTGTAATCGCCACAGAACAACTGTTGAAATTGTGTTGGATCGTCTAGTCAAGTCTCGGTGTAAACGTAGATGGAGAGGAACACATCATCAGTTTTCCTCCTTCGACCGCGAACATTCTGATAGTAGATTCGCAGATTAGCAGTCTTGTGGGTGGGTCCAGAGCAACTGTTCATAGCTGGTTCAGGTGTACTGAAACTTGAAGGAACGTCAGTCAGAGAAGAGTTGTGGGTAGGAAGATTCAAGGTCCGAGGCTGACCATACTTGCCTTCAATCGGTGTTTGGAAGACCCATGTCATGACGATTCGGAGTAGATAAGCTGTAGAAGCGGGAAGAAGCATCACTAGGACTAGGGGCTTGCATAATACTGGTTGAAACTATGCTCAACTTTTTAAAGTAGCTGGATGGTTACTAACTGGGCCGTCTCGCTGGCGGCTGTGGTCCGATACTCGGTTACGAATTGATATCGTTTTTTGTGAGCCATTGAATTGTATGGCTCCGATGTCACACACAACTACTACAAGGCGGCACAACCTCACGTACACACTGAATTTTTCGAAGCGAATTGATGTATTGCTTTCTTGCCCACGACCAATGTTGCCTTTTTTTTCTCCAAATTACGATCCATTACGAGAAATGAAACAAAATCATGCGAAATTGCATTACAATTTCGCCTTTTTTTTTGGTTGCATATAAAGAAATCCTTCCTCTATAAACCCCTACATGCCAAATGTGGTTTCGTTTGGTTGAGTAGCTCTCAAATTATGCTTAAATTTGTTTTTCCATTTGTATAAGAGCCCCCCCCCCCTCCCCCCATTCAAGAGTGGGAGGAGTCTTGAACTACCATAGCAAAATTTCCTGCCTCCAAAAAATCACATGCCAAATTTGGTTCCATTTGTTTGATTTGTTCTCGAGCTATGAAAAAAATTGTTTAATTTTTATAGACCCCCCCCCCCTCCCCTTCCTGAGGGCAGAGGGGTCTCAAACCATTAAAATAGTTTTCTCCTTCAAGAATCCTAAATTCAAATTCGGTTCCATTTGGTCGGATATTTCTTGATTTATGCAAAAATTTGTGTTTCATTTTGTATGGGACCTCCCTCGTCCAAAAGGCAGAGGGGTCACGAGCCTACATTGAAACATTTCTTGCCTTTAAAAACCTCTACATGCCAATTTTGTTTGATTAGTTCTCGAGTTATGCAGAAATTTGTATTTCATTTGTATGGGAGCCCCCCTCTCCAATGATGAGAGGGGTCTTTAACTATCATTAGAATATTCCTCCGCTCCAAAAATCCTTCAGTAGTTGGCGAGTCTATAGTTTGAGACATTCATTAATCATTTTAATAATTATGTTATAACTTAGACCTCGGAGCATGTGGTATGTCCACGCATTCTTCCTCCCCTGTAGATTTACAAAATACATTGTTGTTCAAATCTATTCATTTGAATCCAACTCATTTAGCTGAACCATCTTTTGCAGTTAGTGCAACGCAGTAAGCCTGGCCGCTTTGACGCTTGTACCATGTCTTTGATATACTGCAAGCATCAATACTGTCTAAAAAAAAAAAAAAAATAAGCCGTTATCTAACCCAATTATTTTCAGAATGTTTCTGTTACAGGCTGGGTATGTATAAAATAAGATTATTAATTTTCGCTTTATAAAGACCCACCCCTTAGAAACCTGTTTATCTTTCCAAATTTCGATATTTTGGCAAATATTAACACATTCCTAACCTTTCCTTATTTGACCTCGAGAGCAGTATTACCCTTGTTTAGAGTCACTAGTTTTTACATATTGAGAATGTATGTTACTCCCCATCATCCATGGTTGGTTTTATAAGTAACAACAGCTGACCTAGCAATAATATTGTAGCTACCGCGGGCGGTCAATCATGCTCGTGCTCACGGCATTACGTGAATATTTATGTTTTACTAGCTGACGCCGGCGCAAGCGTTGCTACGCTTGCAACAAAATGAAGGAAAAGGAGAAATACACGTTTTGTGTTTTAGTAACCTGGATAATTCTCTAGTTTGGTAGAAATTTTTGTTTCATTTGCATGGGAGCCCTCCCTTCCAGAAGGGGTGGTTTCTCAAACAACCATACAATCATTGTGTTCAAAACCCCCCACATGCCAAATTTGGTTCCATTTGCTTGAGTAGTTCTCGAGTAATGCAGAAGTTTGTGTTTAATTTGTATGAAAGTCCCCCTTCCTGAAAGAGAAGAGGTTTCAAATAATCATAAGAACCTTCCCCAGCCCCAAATACCCCTGCATACAAATTTTCATGCTGGTCGGTTCAGAACATTCCGAATCTATAAGGGTCAGACAGTCAGACAGACAGACAGACAGAAATTCATTTTTATAAATATAGAAATCCTGCCTTAAAAAACCCCCAGATGCCAAATGTGGTTTCATTAATTTGATTAGTTCTGGAGTTATGCAGACATTTGCGTTTAATTGATATGGGGCTCCTCCGCCCTCAAAAGTCTAGAACTGCCATAGAAACACTTCTCGCCTCCAAAAACCGCAACATGCCAAATGTGGTTTTATTTGCTTCATTGGCTCTCGAGTTAAGCTAAAAAAATTGTTTCATTTGTATGGGAGTCTCTCCTTCCAGAAGGCGAAGGGGTCTAAAACCACCAAAGAAATATTTTTCTTTTTCAAAAACCTCCACCTGCTAAACTTAGTTTCATATGCTTGATTAGTTCTCGAGTTATGCAGAAGTTTGTGTTTCATTCGTATATGAGCCCTCTTTTCAGAAAGGGAGGGGTCTCGAAGCACCTCAGAAACATTTCTATTTCCCTCAAAACCTCCAAATGCTAAATGTGGTTCTATTTACTTGATTAGTTATCGAGTTATGCAGAAATTTGTGTTGCATTTTTATGGAGCCCCCTCCCCCTTCCATCCAGATGGTGGAGGAGTCTCAAACTATCAAAGAAACATTTCCCTCCTCTAAAAACCTTCACATGCCGAATTTGATTCCATATGCTTGATTAGTTCTCAAGTTATGCAGAAATTGTAGTTTCATTGGTGTGGGAGCCCCCCTCTTACAGAGGGCGGAGGGGTGTCAAACTACCATAGAACCATTTCTTGCCTTTAAGAGCATCACTTGTAAAATTTGGTTCCATTTACTTGATTCGTTCCCGAGTTATGCAAAAACTTGTGTTTGTTTTGTATGGGAGCCCCCTCACCCTACCAGAGAAAGGAAGGGTCTCAAACTTCCGTAGAAACATTAATCCCCACTTGCCAAATTTGATTCCCTTTGCGTCATTACTTCTCGAGTTATGCAGAAATTTTAGTTTCATTTGTACGAGAGCCCCCTCCCCTCCTTCTAGAGAGGGAAGGGTTTTCGAACCACCATAGAAACATTGCTCTATATGTAGAATTTGATTCCATTAACTTGATTAGTTCTTGAGTTATGCAGAAAATTCTGTTTCATTTGTATGGGAGCCTCCCCTTTCGGAGAGAGGAAGGTTATCAAATTACCATAGGAACATTTTCTGCTTCTAAAAACTCTCACATGCTAAATTTGGTATCCTTTGCTTGATTAGTTCTCGAGTTATACAGAAATATGTGTTTCATTTGTATGGGTGCCCCCCTTTTAAGAGAAGGGAGGGGTTTTTTACTACCCTAAGAACCTTTCCTAGCCCTAAAAACCCCTGCATAAAACATTTCACATCGATCGGTTCAGTAGTTTGCGAGTCGATTAGGGTCAGACAGACAGACAGAAATCCATTTATATATATATACTAGCTGAACTCGGTGCGAGCCTTGCAACGCATGCAATTAAATGAATGAAAAATGAATAAAACTGGCGCGTTTATGGTTCTGAATGAATCTGGTTAAAATATTTTCGTTTTTTGTGTGTGATATTTATGCAAAAAAAAGGTTTGTTTGTTTCATTAATTTTACCCTTGCACCAGTTGTTTCTATCGGTTTTGCTTTCTGCGTAGAAACATTTTAAAGACAACCGAAGCCGTATCCTGTCAGTTTGTAAGTAATTTTCTCTTGCATAACCTAAGGTTAACTTCTTGTGCATAATGTAGCACTGAGAATAATTCAACCAATTTTTGACTAAAAAGGGGTTCAAACTTCTATCAGAATATGCTTCTTACCGGAGAAATACACATTTTGTGTTTTAATTGCATGGATAATTCTCATGTTTGGATCAAATGTCTGTTTCATTGGTTTGAGAGCCCTCTCAGGCAGGTATATGAGAGGCATGATTCTCATGGTTGGTTAACATTTTTGTCTAATTTTCATGAGAGCCCACCCCTTCCAGAGAGGGGAGGAGTCTCAAACCTCCATAGAAACATTTCTTGGTTCCGAAAACCCCCACATCCCAAATTTGGTTCCATTTGCTTGATTAGTTCTCGAGTTATGCAGAAACTTGCATTTCATTGGTGTGGGAGCACCCCTTCTAGATGCGGGAGGGGTCTCGAACCATCATAAGAACCTTCCACGACTCCAAAAATCCCTGCATAAAATTAGTCATACCTGTTGGGATAATTCTCATGTTTTGCTCAAATTCGTGTTTCATTTGTATGAGAGCCCCTTCTTCCAAAGATGAGGGGGTCGCAAACCACCGTGGAAACATTTCTTGCCTATAAAAACCTCCACATGCCATATTTGGTTCCGTTTGTTCGATTAGTTCTTGAGAAATGCAGAAAATAGTTTTTAATTGGATAGGAGCCCCCCTTTCTAAAGGCTGGAGGGGTGTCGAACTATCATAAGATCCTTTCCCGGACCCAAAAACCCCTGCATACAAATTTGCATAGCGGTAGGGATAGTTCTCATGTTTGGTTTAAATTTGTGTTTCGTATGTATGGGAGTGAGGAGAGGTTTCAAATTACCATAAAAACATTTCTTGCCTTCAAAAACTCGCCAATGCCAAATTTCGTTTCATTTGCATGGGGGCTCCCCTTTCTAGAGGCGGTAGGGGTCTTGAACTATCATAAGATGCTCTCCCGGACCTAAATACTCCTACATACAAATTAGCATAGCAGTAGGGATAATTCTCATGTTTGGCTAAAATTCGTGTTTCATTTTTATGGGGGCCCCTTTTTCCAGGAGAGGAGGGGATTCAAACCACCATAAAAATATGTCTTGCCTTCAAAAACTTAACCATACCAATTTTGGTTCCATTTGCTTGTTTAGTTCTCGAGTTATGCAGGAATTTGTTTTTCATTTGCATGGGATCTCCCCTTGCTAGAGGCGGGAGGGGTCTCGAACTATCATAAGATGCTTTCCCGGACCCAAAAACCACTGAATACAAAATTAGCAAAGCAGTAGGCATAGTTCTCATGTTTGGTTGAAATTTGTGTTTCATTTGTATGAGAGCCCCGCTTTTTAGAGGGAGGAGGGGCTTTGAACCACCATAAAACATTTAATGCCAAAAACTCGTCTATTCCAAATTTGGTTCCATTTGCTTGATTAGTTCCTGAGTAATGCAGAAATTTGTGTTTCATTTGTATTGAAGCCCCTCCTACTCCCTTCCAGAAGGCGAAGGAGTCCAAACCACCTTAGAAACATTTATCTTCTTCAGAAACCTCCACATGGCAAATTTGGTTCCATTTGTTTTATTAGTTATCGAGTTTTGCAGAAATTTGTGTTCCATTTGTTTGAGAGCACCCCCCCCTCCTCCCTCCTGATATGGAGGAAGAGTCTCAAATCACCATAGAAACATTTCTCTCCTTCAAAAACTTCCACATCCCAAATTTGGTTCCATTTCCCTGATTAGTTCTTGAGTTATGCGAGGATTTGAATTTTATTTGCATGGGACCCCCTCCTGTCAGAAAAAAGAGGGGTCTCAAATCAAGATAGAACCATATTTTGACTTCAGAAACCACCGCATACTAAATTTGGTTCCATTTGCTTGATTAGTTCTCGAGTCATGCAGAATATTGTATTTCATTTATATCGGAGCCCTCTCCCCCCCCCCCTTTAGAATGGGGAGGGGTTTTATACCAACATAGAAAGATTTTTTGGCTTCAAAATCCACCACATGCTAAATTTCGTTCCGTTTGCTTGATTTGTTCCGGAGTTATGCAGAATATTGTGTTTTCTTTGTATGGGAGCCCCCTCCCCCTTTTAGGACGGGGAGGGTTCTCAAGCTGCCATAGAAACCTTTCTTGCCTTCAAAAACTCACACATGCTAAATTTGGTTTCTTTTGCTTGATTAGGTCTTGAGTTATGTAGAAATGAGTGTTTCATTTGTATGGGAGCCCCCCTTTGCATTGAAGGGAGAGGTCTCAAACCATCATAAGAACCTTCCCCGTCCCCAAAAACCCCTGCATACAAAATTTCACGCCGATCGGTTCAGTAGTTTTTGAGTCTATTAGGGTCAGACAGACAGACAGAAATCCATTTTTATATATATAATAAAATAAATAGATAGATAGATAGATAGATAGATTTTCATTTAGCTTAATTTTTGTTTTTGTTTTTTGAAGCTCAATTTAAATAAATGAGCATTTGTTTTTGTGTTTCTAAACAGCCCTTTTCTAATGTCTAATCTAGAATACATGTTCCGAAAATTGAGAAATCAGATCGAATATACAAATCAAGGTTTGATCAACACTGCCACTTAAATTTTTCGATTGTATTCGTTGCATCCTTCACTGCCAACACTCCATCACTCCATGGAAAATGACAACCCAACAAAAACAGTTGCTAAGGCAACAATGTAGCCTTCCTTAGAATTTGTTGAAATTCACTCGTCTCTCGCTACATCACACCGCTCGGGCCATCCCTCATAATAATTGTTTATACTAAAATTAAATTCCCGTACACTTAGAAGCGGAAGCGATAACCTCTTCATTCATGAGACGAGAGACAGCAACATCAGATAGTGCGTCTTTCTATGCCGTAAACTAAGGCACACGGGCTGTTCGGACGTGCGTCGGCCGTCTCCAGCGCTTGTCACTCATTCATGGAACCGAGCAGTGCGTCCCCTTCTTATTATGATGCACACACATTCAAACGCCGTACCCGAAAATTTATAACCTCTCAAAGCAGATTGTACAGTTCAGTGCCGGCGAGATGCGCGGCACCTTCCAGGAAGAAATCACATCATAACGGGTTGACTCACCCAGCCCCAGTCGGATGGCCGGCCGCCGCTATTCAGTGGAAGGTAATTCGATATCAGATATTAGTCAGTCGCCTGTTGTGTGTGTAGTGTCCGGGCTGTTTGCACCTTTTCCATGCAACCGTTGGAGGCTGCCAACGATCATCTTACTCTCTTAATCTTATCTAGATTATGATGGATATTAAATTTTACAGCAGCAGTTTGCTGCTCAAATTTCTCGGTTTTATTGACGCTCATCTGCTGAAAGTCATGTTCTTTTTCTTTTTCTTCTTTTCCGAAACTAAGAGAAGGTAAAAGGTTGAATATGACATTTGAGATGATGCCATCCATGATGGTCGTAAATGCATAATTTCCTCAAATGTAAATATTCACATTCCGAGATTAGGATAGAAGAAGAAGAAGAAGCATGGGGACAAAAAATGCATTACAGCCACAATTAAACAAGCACTTAAAGTGTACAACAAACCACAACATCGGACAACAGGCCCAAAACCACACGTCTTACGCACATGAAGAGTCGATGACAGGCACTTGATCTTTGACCGTAAATGCCCCCACCCTCTTCACCGCAAGAATGAAAGGGACTAGCCGTTTTATTGTTTCATAAAACCACAATTAATTTATTCAGTTACCCATCTTTACCATCCGACGCTGTTATTAGTGAACTGACAGCAATCATCAACTACACTTTCCAAACGACATGCTTATTCCATTTTCTCTCATTACGATGCCTGAATGAAAATTCGTGCATTCCATTTCGATTCTGAGTTATAAACCCGGAATAAAGCGGTGAATCAAAGTGTGGAACATGCATTTTTTAAAATAAATATTAGATTCCACAACCTCCACTTGTCTTCGAACGAAGTAAACTTCACTGTTTCACGTATCAAGGTAGAACTTAGCAACGGACCAACGAATTTTCGAGCTCAATTGAAGAGCTTTAAGAAATTAGATTGCCAAAAACTGCGAACCACGTGAGAGGGGAAAAGCTCGGGGGAAACAAAGCACTCACTCGCTCTATTTGGATCTGTTCGGGAAAGAACTGAGCAACCGCATTTTGTTCATTACTATTTTCGCAAAGGTGGAGCTTTCGCGCAGTCTATCCCTTCGCCTAGTTCTACCTAAGGGTGGAACAGAGCAACGAGTGGTTAACTTTCCGTGTTTATTGTGCGGAAAATGCTTCTGGGAATGCTAGAGATTGAAAAACGTAAATAATGAATGTGAACAGTAATGCTTTGAAAAATGAATGAGCCCTAAAAGTGTGTTCTGCCTTGATTTTCAAAGTCCTATAGAATTATACTATCATAAAACTACCACAAGAATAAGCCATTTTCTTTTAACAATTCAGCAATTTAGTGTCGAATACAATACAATCAAGTATGTCACATCAAGTCAATTTAGTTAAACCTCTGCTGTGGCTTATTTAGCTTATCAAATACCTTTGAATCAGTAGAGTATACTTTTTCCTAGGACCTATGTTTTTTATGCTTGTAGCTATAGAAAAACAATAAAAAAGTGTGGAATGGCCATTTCACCCCATATGCGCCCTGTGGTGAGTACCCATTTGGCCCTCTCTTCCCCAATCTAATGTTTCTCTGCTGTAGTGAGTTTCACGTTAATTTGTTAGCTGAAGACTCCTATGGGTAATTTCAATTAGCAGATGTCATTGCCGCGTGAAACGTAGCGTCTCCTTACTCAGTCACTCGGTCAAAACACCCTCTCTTTCATTTGTATTACTGTCACTTTTTTTTCTCACGCAAAATTCAGTTAAGTTGAGTTGATCCACTTTTTACGAAAATTAAGCATTTTTTCCGTAAGAAAAATAAAAGACAGTAACAAAAAAAAAAAAAGAGAGTGTTTTGAGCGTGTGCAAGTCTATAAAAGTACTGTCATGGTTATGACAGAAAAGGCGGAAGCGATCCAGTTCATTCCAATTTTTAAAGATGCCTTTCATCCACTCCTCCGGTAAACGCTCTTTCTCTCAAATTTTGATAATCACGCAGTGAAGCACCTTAGGCAGTGGTTCATCATTGTATTTAAGTAGCCCACATGGAAGTTGATCAGCTTCAGCAGCTTTGGTGGTTTTCAACCAGCAATTTCTGCCTTAATTTCCGGGACGCTTTGGGTTGGCAACCTGTCGTCTTCCTTGCGTGTTCCTAGATCTTTTTCCGTGCCACCTATCTTAACTGTACGTTTGTCATTGAGGTCAATACGTCAGTGCTCTACGTCAACTGAGACGATCCTATCTACTTTCATTAGACATTTTGGCAAAAATCAATGTACATCGTGTCCTATATATTCTCATACAAAATAAAACTCTATTTATTTCAAATCGATAATCCAGATTTTATTGATAACTTTACCCATTATATTGCAATATAATGCTGATCATCTATGTTTTGAAATAACATCGCCTTTAACCTTCTTGACCAGCTCCAGACGTTTTTCGAAACCGTTACAGGCTGCACGCACGACTTCCATCGGCATTACGTCCCAAATTCGTTCGATTACGGTTTTGAATTGGTTCATATTAGTCGCCCTGTGGTCATTTACCTTCGCCAGCATGTATGACGAAATAATCCAAGGGACTCAGATCTGATGAACTGGCAGGCCATTCATTCTTGTCCAAAAAGTCGGTCAAATTTTCTCGGCACCAGCCCCAAACGAGATTTGCAGTATGCGATGGCGTTCCGTCCTGCTGATACACCTCTTATACATATGGCTTGACAACTTTCTCGAAAACTTCCGTTTTATAACATACGGCATTCACTTTAACGCCTTTTTCAATGAAAACTAGTGGTTATTTGCCTCGCTTGCAAATTCCTCCACAAACCATCACTGACGGAGCACTTTGGAATCATGGAATATTCCTATCTCTCTGTTAAACAGTTCTCGAAGAGAGAGCCCACAATCTGTCGTTCTGGACATTGTGAGATTGTTGCCAGGCTAATAACTTTTCGTCGGAAAAGATAAATTCTTCCCCACCGTGCCGCGACAAAAGCAGACTTGCTCTTTCGAGTCGTTTCTGCTTGGAAGGTTCCGAGACTCCGTGAACCTTACGTTTCTTGAAAGCTTGGAATCCGAGGTCATTTTGCAGTGTATTGTGCATTGACGATCTTGAAACATTCAGATCTGCGCCCATTTTACGTACAGAGCGCTGTGATTTTCGTCTAATCCGTTCCCTGACCACTTTAACAACTCATACAGTCCGCAACGTACGAATACGACCGGATCTCTTCCGGACATCCAACGAGCAGGTTTCACGGTACCTTCGGTACACAGAATCCCGCTTCACTCCGAGGTTTTTCAAATTTCTGCAAATAGCGGCCGGGCGCTCATCTTTCAAAACTTTTTTTATCACCACAGCACGAAACTCCTTCATCGCTGGTAAAAGATAAACAGCGAATGAAAACAATCGGACATAACCTGAAAGCGTTTGTATAAACATATTGCAAAACTACACCAACACATACGTGAAGCATGTTGAGTAGTTGCACGACACCAATGTAACGAAAAAGTGTATGAGAATAAATTGGACACGGTGTACATACATTGGACCAATTATTGAAGGCTGTTTGGTAATATTCTGTTTACACTTTTGCTTCACGCCTTGCATGATAGCGTGTTCAATCGTATCCGGTATTCTTTTCTCATTTTTATCCACTTCCTACGCATATCATTTGCATCCTTTTCTTTCAAAATTCTCGCTTCATCATGGCCTTATAAATTCCGATTGCACGTAGTTCAGGGCAATTCGGTGGATACATTTTCATGGGGACAATATGCTCCGAATAAGTCTCATACCATTCAAGCACGCTCTTAGAATGAAGCTCAATCTGGCCAGAAGAGTGGATTTCATGAGAAAAAGACATTTTTGGAGGCATTCTGTATTATAATTTCATCAGAGAGGACTTAAAATTGCAGGTAACCTATATAAATAGAAGTTGAACAGAAAGGTAGATTGTGCATATGAATACAATCTAGGCCCTTAGAGCCTATCCACGATCGATTCTCACCTTCCATTTTTTCCATTATTAAAGCAAACTGAAAGCATTTTTCGAAACTTGAACGAGGAAGGATGTTTCCCAGGTTTCTGGATGGGGGTGACTTTGGCTGACTTCCAACACGAGAAGAGGTAGCTAAGTCGCAGGAATTGTTTTAAAATCAACTCCAGATGAACGTAGAACTGGGGGCTCAATCGCTTGAGCTCCAAATTTATGATATTATCGAAACCTGGGGCCTTTACGTTTTTAGAAGTTTTCACAAAGGGCAGCTGAGATCTCCAGCTCTTCCGAGAAGTCGTTGGGATGGTGTCTGTAAGCTCGCTAACGGCAACTTCTTGCGGACTGGCGATGTTTTGTCCGAGATTGCAGGAGCTGACGAAGTGTTGGCCTATCTCACCAACCTTCTCTGCAGGAGTTATCAAGAGAGCCTTGGAGCCATTGCTGAAGTGGGATCAAATTTTTGTCAACTTCCAAAACCACTTTGAACAATCTGGGAAAGAGCGGATCTAGACGGAAAAATGGTTATTTCTGAGGTCCACCATTCTGGCCTTAATATTTGTCATCCGATTGCAATGACTTTGACTTAACAATGACTTGAGGTAAGCAGACCAGTTTGCTGATATTGCCTACAGGTGGCGTAGCGTGATTGTATCAATTCTTTAGTGGGTCTATCAATTGCTACAAAATGTCGTCGATATATTGTCGGAACCTCTCCCATCTGCCAAGTTCTGTCTGGTGATCAGATGCCGGTTGTCTCAACTTCGAGCTGAGCTCCTGGTGTACTACCGGCTAGGCGATGTTGTTTCACATGTTGGTGAGGGTGACTTTGTCGAATGGACCCCGGATCTGCTCAATCGGGTGGGAGTATCCGGGCCCAGGACGCAGTGATTCAACGCCCCAACAAAAAAATAAAAAAATCCGGGCCCAGGATGGTGTAATGACCCTCTTCCAGGTCGTTCTGTAGAATGATACCATTTGGGTTGCACCGAGTGTTCCTCCAGGTTTCGTTTTTCGCATTCAGGGCACCGGCTATGATAAACTGCCCCTGTCTCCGAGTAGGTTTACGTATGTCGTTCCGTAGGACCGTTGTTGTTCCGTTAGCGTTGCTGGCTTGCTTGAGACAATAGACAGCGATGATGGTGAAAGGGCCGACGGCTGTTTCGACCTCGACTCCGATGACTTCGATAGACTGCAGATGAAAGCGCAGAAACAGATGGCAGTTGATGTTGTAGCGCAGAATCCTGGGATGAGAACGCTGAGTTCCGGCATGAGATGTGTCTTGGTGACGATGGTGTGTGTTGTGTTTTGTTCCAGATGGAACAAGCATTCCAATTGAGGATGGTGCGATTATGGCCCATATTTGAAAACAAATTTGTTTGTTATGGATGTGGCGGCTTTTTTTTTTTTTTTTTTTTTTTTATTTGAGAAATTTTCAGCCGTAGGTTGGTTCATCTCTTTAAAAGGAGGGATAGGATTATACAGAGTTTCTTGACAGAGTGGGTTTAAAGTGGTGATTTAAATTTTTGAGTACATGTCTGTTTCCTTTAGGAAGCCTAAAAGTGCTGCCGATGTGGCGGAGTCGTTGCGGAGGGCGTCTCGGATGTTGCGAGGTACATTGTAGATTATTCTGGTTTCGTCGTATATGGGGCATTGGCAGATGAAATGTTCCACGGTTTGCGGGACGTTGCATCTTTCGCAGGTGATCCGGAAGGGACCCTGGCCACTAAAGTTATGGGATAGCCTGGTGTGGCCGGATCTGAGTCTGGAAAGAACTACCTGATCTCGGTGTAGGGGTGGGTCCTGCCATTTATAGGTGTCGCTCTTTATGATTCGGATGGTGGTGTTGTTGGAGGTGAGCCATTCACGGTTCCAGGCGGCGTGGATGATCTTAGATGTCCACTTTTTAAGGTCAGCTCCAGGGACTTCTCTGGTGAAGAAGGGCATTTGTCGTCCAGAGGCGGCTAGATGGTCTGCCTCCTCGTTGCCTCGAATTCCACAGTGACCAGGGATCCAGGCAAAGGTCGCGTTTGTAGGGGCATGCTTTTGAATGCCTTGTATCCATGGGTGTTTGGCTATGTCGGAGCGTAGAGCAGAAATGACGCTTGCTGAATCGGTTAGAATGAGGATCGGTTTCTTGCTTGGGGTGGTTGCAGCGAGGAAAGCGGCAGCAGCTTCAGCGGAGAAAACGCTGCATTGGTCTGGTAGTCTATGGCATTCGGCGAGGTTGGGGCCAGTGATTCCGAAGCCTACTCGTTTGCTCGCGGCAGATCCGTCAGAGTACCGGATTTCATGGTCTTGATATTTGGTTCGCGTTAGTTCGGAGACTGTTCTGGTTGCTATGGTAGGGTTGGATCCGGCCTTGAGTTGATTCTTGATTGAGTTATCAATTCGGATTTTAGGTCGGTTCCAACTCCTGGCTCCATTCCAGTGGACCCTGGACACCGGAGGGAGCTTCTGGTTGGTAGTGGATTTGAGGAGGCGGTTTGCCTCGGCAAAGAGGTAACCCTCCCTGATGGGGCCAGATGTTTTCCCGTTGTATCCAATCGCTCGGTGGCAAATTGCCCTGATCATGAACTTGTCGAAGGGGAGCTTGCCGTTGTCGATACATGTTGCGTGTCCAGGGGTGGAGGGGAGGAGTCCTGAAGCTAGTCTTATTGCAGTGTTGTACGTTGGGGCTAACTTGGTGATAAGGTCAGTGTGACGCAGGTACGTTAGTTCCAGGCCGTATGTCAATCGCGTGTTGATGATTGCACTTCCTATTTGCAATCTGGTGTCTCGATTGGCGTTCGGATGTCTGCCGGCTAGCGCTTTGAGGAGGTTTATTCTGGGTTTGCACTCATTTTTGACGTTGTTGAAGTGCTGGCAGAACGTGAGGTGTCTGTCAAGAAGGATGCCGAGGATTCGGAGGGTTTTGCGGAGGGGTATAATGTCGTTATGTATCTTGATTGGGGATCTAAGGATGGCGTGTCTGGATTGGCAAATGTGAATGTAGCCGCTTTTTTTTACTGAAAGTTGGAACCCGGCTTCGGTGGTCCAATTGGCGACGTATGATATGGCTTGTGAAAGTTTTTTCCGGAGGGCTTTAACTGTGGCCCTGGTAACCATGAGGATGATGTCGTCTGCATAAATGAACAGACGTATGCCACTGGGGAGGCGTTCGAAGATTCCGTTCATTTTGATTAGAAAGAGGGTTACAGCTATGACGGAGCCTTGCGGTACTCCAGTTTCCTCCGTAAAAGTGCGAGATCGATGGTTGCCTAGTGTGACTTGAAAAGTGCGATGGGATAGGAAGTTCTGGATGAAGTAGAGGATGTGTCCTTTCAATCCCCATGACTGCAGTTGCTTGAGGACACTCGGCATCCAAGCTCTGTTATAGGCTTTCGCAATGTCTAGCGCGGCGACCTCTATGTGGTGACCAAGTTGAGATGCTTCATGGATGGCTTCGCCTAAGGAACCGAGGTAGGTGTTTGTTCCTTGGCCTGGGCGGAAAGCGTGCTGTCGGTGGTCTAGGTGGTTGCCCTCGGTGAGGAAGTTAATAAGGCGCCGATTTATCATGCGCTCCATTAGTTTGGATGCACAGCACGTCAAAGAGATTGGACGGTAGCTTCCTGCCTCGTGTCCTGGTGCATCCGGCTTCCGGATTGGAATGACGAGACTGTGTCGCCATTCGTTAGGGAAGCTGTTGTTGGACCATTCCTGGTTGATCAGTCGCAAGAGGAGGCGGCGTTCTGCATGTGGTAGGGTGCGTAATAAGGGGTATCCGACTTCGTCTGGTCCCGCAGATTCTCCTTTGTTTTGGATAGGGCTAGTTCCAGTTCACGGTATGAGAAGGGAGGTTGATATCATCGTCGTCATGGGATTGTGGAATCTGGAAGTTGGGTATGTCGTTGGTACTGGGGTTGTTGTTTCGCAGGAATGTTTCGCTGTAGTTGTTGATTGAACAGAGGTCGGCGAAGTGTTCTCCGAGGGTATTTGCGACTTCGTCGGTGTTTGCGATTGTTAGGCCGTTTTTTTCAATCACGATACCTTTGGTCCTTCTCTTACCACTAAGGGCGTTCACTCTGCTCCATAGGGTAGAGGCTGATTCGCTAGGGTTGATAGAGTCTAGGAAATTTTCCCAGCTGTCCTTTTTAGCCTGTCGGATGGTGTCTCGACATTGGTTACGTATTATTCTGTAGTTGGTTAGGGAGAGTTGTTTTCCTGGGTGGTCGTCGGGAAGTCGCTTGGCGGCTCTTAAGGCTTTCCTTCTGGCACGGACCGCAGCCTTGGTGTCCGGGGACCACCAATGGAGGGCCCTTTTTCCTGGAATTGGGCTTGTTCTGGGAATCGATGTAGTGGCGGCTTCTCGGATCTTTAGGATTAATTCGGAGATGTCGTTGGGGGGTTGGAGTTGCACATGTGGCTGATATTGGTCTGAAAGCGAAGACCAGTCCGCGTCCTTGTATCGCCAGCGTGGTCTTCTGGATATCGATTGGGGTTGATCGTCAATGTGTATGCTGATAGGGTGGTGGTCGCTTCCCAACGGGTCGTCCTTGATGGTCCAAAGTAGTCTGTTGACTATGGTGGAGCTGGCGAAAGAGACGTCGATGGAAGATGTTTGGCTTCCTCGAGTGAAGGTGGTGGATCCGTCATTGAGGGGAACCAGGTCTCGGCTGTTTGCGGTGTCAAGTATTGTTTCACCCCTTCGGTTTGTTGGGTGTTTGCCCCAGATTCGGTGGTGGCCGTTGAAGTCACCAAGCATTAGGATCGGGCCTTCTAAAGAATCCAGGAATGCTGTGATCCGGTTTTTTAAGTTGGTCTGCTTTTGGTTGGGGATGTATGCTGATATGATAGTTAAATTGAGCGGGTATTTGATGCGGATGGCGATTATTGGTAGGTCGGAAGTTGTTCCAACGCGGACGAATGGTAGGTGAGACATTACTCCGATTGCGACTGAGTGGTACAGGTTACTGCAGGTTTTTGATGTCCATCTGTATTTACCGGAGATCGATCGATTCATTTGGGAGGGGTGGCCTTGTGGGTCTCTTGTAGAGCCAGGATGATTGGGGAGTGGTCGTTGACGAGTAGCTCCAGGTCTGCGAGGTTGTTGTGGTAGCCGTTGATGTTCCACTGAATGGCTAGTACTTGGTCGCGGTTAGGTGAGAGGGATGCCGGGTGAGGGAAGGAGGACATGGCAGCAGGGGGAGATATGGGTGGGGATAGTTGGGATGGGGAGTAGTTGGGTTATGGATTGGGGCGTGTTTTTCCTGCTGCCAAAGGGGATGTTGAGGCGGTTCTGCACATAGCGTTTGACCGTGAGGAGCCCGCAGTTGGTGTTGTGGGGTCACCCATGCTCCTTCTCCAGGCGTCGTAGAGGACTGCGTTGCCTCTGGCTTCGATGGGTATGCAGTTTCTTTCCGCAGTCTTGCTGATCTCCTTAGTGGAATATGGACTGGGTCTAGGGGAGTGACCAACGAGTGCCGGAGGCCGCTTCCAGTTAGCATGAAAGTTGCAAATGTCCATTGGTGAGTGACTCCGGTCGCCGGGGCCCTATCCCTTCCCCAGTCGGCGTCGGTTTCCGGTGTTGATGTCGGGGTTTCGGAGAGTCTATCCGGCGAGGGATACAGGGATACCTGTTTGTCCGTCTCGCATGTTCCAAGTTTCTTGTTTCTAATCCATCCAGGGGTATACGGGGATCCCGCTTATCCGTCCCTTCTTCCAGTTGCATCGGGGGGTCGAAGGGTGTCCACTGGTTCCGGTGTGTAAAGGGCTTCCTCACCAGTGGGGCCTCTTCTCCTCCGATGCATCACTGGGTCCTTTTCTTTGATCCGGGGTTGTATCCGTCCGGTGAGGGATACAGGTTTCACCTGCTTTTCCGTCACACATGATTCATCTGGTGAGGGATACGGAAGCTCCTGTTTGTCCGTCTCAAATATATGGTCCAGAGCAGTATCTTCAGGGGTATACGGGAAAACCCGCTTGTCCGTTCCCTCTTCCAGCCGCATCGGAGGGTTGAGGGTTGTCCACCGGTTCCGGTGTGTATAGAGCGTCCGGCACCGGTGGGGCCTCTCCTGCTCCAGCTGCTCCACTGGGAATCCGTTGTGGCAACTTATCCTGCCTCTGCAGTTTGTCAACGAGCGCCGGGGGTGGTCCTGGTTCCGGTGGGCCAGTAGCGTCCGCACCAGGGGGTCCCGACTACCCGAGACCTTATCCATTACAGCAGTTGGGGGTTCTTGTGTCGTGATCGGTGAATCGTGGTTGGAGAGTGGGCTCAGCTCATCCTGGGATGGTTTTCCGCTTGGATTGCTCCAGTTGGGTCCGTGCGAAGTCCATTAGAGGGTTTTAATGTGGTCGGTCGTCGGTGGATGAGCTGAGTGGTGTATTTTAGAATTCCATGCCGCTTCTGTGTTCTCCGTAGTGATTTTTCGTCTTCGGATGATGCTGATCCAAGACGATGTCCTCTACGGAAGGGTTGTCGTAGGCGAGGGAGTCGGAGTTCAGGTCCTTTGAGAATAGCTCTTTGAGGTCGGTGGGTGGAGGGATTTGCTAGCTTTGTGGCGTTTTGACGCCTTAGCGGCTCCATCATGGTTGTCAGTTTTGCCCACTGTAGCTTTTCCTTTGTGGTCTTTGGTCACTGGCTTAGGGTGTTGCTGGTTTGACTGGGTCGGACGACTTCATCAGATTTTATTATCTGTTCTTGGATGGTGTTCTTCTTTTTCAGCAGATTGACTTCGGAAAGCAAGATCCTCGATGGTTCCGTGGTGACGAGTTAGCTCCAGACGGTTAGCACCTCTTTCCTTGCTAACAGCGCCGCCTTGGTGATCCGCAGAGGCTGATGTAACAGCTGGGAGGGCTGGTTGTGTGCGTGTAGCGTTGGATCTAGCTGGCATTGCTGTGGTTCTATCCAGTTCGGCAATTCTCCTATGGCAGTTCTCCAGTTCGAGGTCCTTGGCTTCCATCGTAGATCGTAGGGCGGAGATGGTGTCGTCTTTCTTTTTTAATTCACTGAGGACGGCATCTAGCTTCTTGTTTAGCTCCTCGAAGCGTTTGTCATTATCCGCGCTGACTACGGTGGCCATAGTTTGATGCTGTTGTTGGTGGTCGTTATCGAAGATTCGACGGGCTGCTGGATATGAAATCCCGTTGTCTACCCGGATTTTTTGGATGGTGTTTTCCTTAACATAGACGGGGCATTTCCGGCTGGAGATGGGATGGTCACTGGCGTTGCAGTTTCGGCAGAAGGTGGCTGCATTACATGGTATTGTCGGGGATAGCGGATGATTGCCGGAGCAGTTTCCACATGTCGGGGTGGCTTGTTGGCAACGGGCTCGGGTGTGACCGTATTGGAAACACTGGAAGCATAGCATTGGCGATGGGTAGTATGGCCGGGTTCGACATCTCAACCAGCCAAAATCCACGTTGTCTGGTGTTACGGTTCCCTTGATCGTGAGGATTAGCGTGGGTGTGGGGATTCTGCCGATTCCCTCACCGGCGGATCTTGTTATTCTCCGGATATCGCAGACTCCCTGATCTTTAAACGACTCCAGGAGTTCGTCGTCGGAGAAGGCAGTCGTTTCGGAGCACGAGATGACGCACTTGCTTGAATTGAGGGTGGGGTGCTCGACTATTCTTACCGGGAAGCCGTCCGCTAGTTGGGTGAACTTCTTGAGCGTGTCGATATGCCTTTGGTTTCTCATTTTTATTACGTAGCTGATGCCTCGTTTCTCCGGGTAAGCTCCGTAATTTTAGTACCGAGGAAGCTCTCCACGGATTTCCGAATGAGGAAAGGGGCTTTAGGTAGTTCCCCTTGAACCGCTTCTGAACGTAGCACGTTTAACTGCCCAAAATTGCCCTCTGTGTCACCCCAACTAGGGAAGGAGATTCCGGTGTAAACACCGTCCCTCCGGTTGGTGGTTCCCTGCTCCCCCGGCGGGGAAGGGGGAAATCCCCGGTGGCATTCCTTAGACTCGACCAATGGGAGATGTAAAAGTATCAACGAGTGAGGAGACTCACCTGATCACTGCTGTATGAGTTTACTGGTATTATTTACCAGTTAGCGCACTGTAGGTCAGGTGGCGCACCAGGTAGCGCTGCTGCAACGCATCCACTGGCTACGAGGTGGCGTCAACGGCTTGCACGGAGCTTTTCTTGTGTACAAGCACATTCAAACAATCACTGCACTTACCCAAGCTCGACCATCCAACACAATGGCGATAATTGGCGTCTGTTTTCGGATACACAATAGACGGAATAATTTGCCTTTTCTCGGTTGTTTTTCTACACTAAATCACTGGCTATAACGCTAGATTAATAGCGGATGATACCGCAAAGCACTGGGGCAATTTTCTGCGAGAATAACACTGGGAGGGGCGCGAAAAAAACGATACGCGTATGGAGCACTTTAACTGGCGAACCGAACACGACGAGATCGAAACTTTCACTGATGTTTTTTTTTTTTTTTTTTTTTTTTTTTTTTTTTTTTATAATTGAGAAATTATCATGTTTTCGACTTAAATTAATATCTGAAGTGATCCAAAGTGATTCTGAATGGGTTTTACTCACTGTTGTGACAAAATCTGTGCATTTCTGGTTCGTTTGCGAAGAAACTTTCGTAAAATAAAAAGATAGGGAGAGTGTTTTCCACTTTGTCGTGAGTGCATTGATGATTACTAGCAGTTTTAAAGTTCGATATGCTGTCATCCCATAGCCGGGTATTTTGATTATTAGTAGAGGCTGGACTGAACTTATTTTTTTTAATTGAAAAAAAATTACTTCAATGAAGAAAACGCCCATTTGCTGACCAAAGCAACGAATGAAACTAATGCACAAGGGTGCTTGCGAGGCTGGCACATAATTTCAGATGCACTCAATAGGTGTAAAGAGTTTTGTAATGCTGGCTAATTATCCAACGGCGGCTTGGCAACGTAATTTGTTGCATTTATACTGTCGCGATAGCATGGAGTTAATTACGAATCAAACTCGAAAATTTTCATTTTTACGAGTGATCAAGCTAACACATTTTGGAGGCGGCCTTTGGTGAGATCTATCTGATTACAGATTTATAACAGAAACCTCTTTTCAAATAATACAAGACACTTGCTTGGTTTGGAAATTTTACATAGATATCTGAAGTGTATTGCAGTTCTCTTATCTAAATGATAACGGTAATGTCTACATGAGAGCTTTATTGTATGTGAAAGTAACCTCAGAGTGGGCGTGACTTTTCAGATTTTTTGAACTGAGATGATGGATCTGCAGTAGAGTTATCACTTTCTAGCTCTCGGGTGAAGCTGCTTCCGTTGGTCACCGAATGGTTTGTTGTAAACAGATCTCTTTCATGATACTATTGCCGGCCAGTGGGTGCTAGATTGATTACATATACATGTGCAGTTGACTTGAAGTATTTGAAACGGAAATGGAATTTTGCAGCCAAACAAGTGGAAACAGGCCTCGTGCAAAGATGAAAAACCGTGTATGAAAAAAAGTCCGAGCAATTTCCCAAGGTAGGAAGGAATTTTTAATCAAAGGTTTTGAGAAAGCATACTACCTACTCAGTACCAAAATGTCATGTCAATTTCTGTTTCCTGAAACCGACACATGCAAGCGTCCTTTAGCACGTAAGAATGAGTTGATGGAGATGAGAAAATAAATTCAATCAAACGCATATTTCGTCGAATTGCGTATGTGTCATATTCCGAAGACATAATTTTACAAGAAATCTCTTTACTTTCACCAATTTTTTACATACATGATTGACGTCTCGTGTAAAATTCATAATTTCTAAGTGTGTAGTTGTATATGTACCTGGTACATTCAGCTTTGAAAAATAAAACGCATTTTTGATCCTTAACCGGATTTTATGTGTTCCAGCTTGACATGCCACACACCTAATGCAAAAAGTTTACTGGCGTGGAAAGCTCGCAATTAATAATTATGTAAGTTCCTGTTGAAGACTTATTAGCGGGCAACTAACTTTGATAAGCAATAACCGTGAAATGCCAACAAACAATGCCAATTTTACTTAATAGATGGCCAAGAAAGGATATGCATCCTCCCACCCAGCTAATAATCAAACCAAAGCAACAAATCTATTATGAAACATTTAATCATAACTTCTCTCCTTACATGGGGCCACAATAAACACCAACCATTAACAAAACTCACATCATCCATATTTAATACATGTGTGGAAGGATTATAATCAAACAAACAGAAACTTTTCCAACCCCTTCACTCATCCTGCCCACCTTCATCTTTCGCACCTCTTGCTCTGATTTTTTTCACACGTACTCACATACCCACACAACACGAATAAGCCACATAACAGATGGGGTCAATTTACCTTTGGTGGTACGATAAGGTATGTTTCAATTTTATGATCTGCAAGGTACGACTCCCGGCTGGCACCTCCTCCCGGTTCCACCTCGAACCGATCGCCTAGATAATCCAGCGTGGACTTCGTGATGTGAACACGGCTTGTCATTGGAGGATGAAAAAGGAAAGAAAAAATAATCCTCACTTTTACGTAACAAAAATAACGACTGGTTACGCTCATTTGACGCTGGGAATGTGTTTGATTTTTTTTATTTGATGTTCTACAGAAATAACAACTTCTTACCCGGCAACGCCTCCGCTCTCCATGTGATTCGCCAGGGTGACATCGTCGCTCCATACGTCAAACTGCCACTTGCGCAAACCGAGCACACCGCATAGGACATTGCCGGTGTGGATGCCGATTCGCATGTCCACGTTGAATCCGGTTGCTTCCCGGACGAATCTGTTAGACAGGGTGGGATGGAAAAAGTAAAAACTCAGATGCAGTCAATTGTGGTACGATCAGAGAAGAGGCTGGGACATTAAAATGACGGTGCAATAATTGAATTCAGGTTGCCATTAAAAGTTGTTTTTAACGAGCGGACTTCGTAGCGCTTTGCCTCAAACAACTGTCCGAGTGGGTGCATTTGCCTGGTTGCCTGCACCCAATGCACAGCTTTATTATTTGATTGCAAAGTTTGAGCAAAGTCCGTCAGGGTATTGTAGTCTACTTGAATGCTGTTTTAGCTTTTAAGTGGAAAATTTGCTTCCGGGTGAAGCTTCACTTAGCAAGTTAGAGTGAGTAGTTAGCATCGAATCGTTCTGGTAATTTGTGCATAATCGAACGCAATATGAAGTTTTGTGACGCTTAGTAATTAGGTGTTCTGCTTATTCAGCAGAAGGTCTAAAGTTCCATACCAGGTCTACACCCGTTCCTTGCCAATTGCTGCTTTGCCTCTTTTTATCCAGACCAGTGCCGGTAAAAATCCAATAATCTGCATTCAAATGAGCTGAAAATGAAAACAACCTTAACGGACAGAGCAACTGTCTTCGTGAATTTGTATTTTGAACTGACAGTATTCTCTTGACCAAAGCAACCCTTGGTTTTGGAGTCATTGTTTGGTTTTGTTCATGGGCGATGGAGGTTCATTATCGTCTGTGCTGTTGTCAATATCAACTTTCAATAGCATGTATACTGATAAAAAATCAAATAATCAATTTATTAATGCAAAGTTATGCCCTTCATGTGTTATGATCACAAATATTTCATAACTTATAAAATCATTTTTATTTGTGCTTCACTTCCAACGTATTATCTCGACAGATAGTTTGCATATTCAAATTCAATGAAAAGTATGTGTCGCGCCTTATGACTGAAAATTATTAGATTTGACACATAGTTTTGATTGTGTTTTGTATTGAAAAATCAACATGGCGCTCGACAGGTAATGGTCATTGTCAATATATTTATTCTATTTTCTATTTTATAAGTGTTGTTTCATATGGACCGCTCGGACCACTCGTGGAAGCGCATCCGTCATCACAGGATCGAGTGAGAAACACCGATAGAGGACTACAAGAAGGGTCTTGTAAAAGAACCACCTCTGCTCGGTTCGGCTTCGGTCACATAATGTAAGGCCATCGATATTCCCTGAGTCCGTTTCATAGGCGGCTAATGTTTCGCTGCTGTACTAGAGAAGGACCGGTTCATGTCAAAGTCCATGGTCGAAAGAAGTGTGTCGAGAAGGAAGAAAAAAATGAAATCCGATTGAAATGTATTGGAATTTACGGACAAATATGTCCCAGTAACAAGTTGAGGAGAAGCCAAATATAACCATTTGTGAAAGTTATTTGTTTTTTTTATTAATGAGTAGCATTTTTTAAATTATCCTAACCTCATTTTTCCTACCAAATAGAAAGTATGTGTCAAGTTTATGAATTTTATTTCTTCGTCGTGGTGAATGCCATAACACACCATATAAAACATATCCGAATAACTGCATTAACACTATATGAATTCTGTAATAATTCTTATCGAAGCTTTCTCATAAAGTTTATTACATTATCATATGGACATTATGTATAAATCGTTATGGCGAAAAATCATTAGATTTTCATATACATTGGTTTTGATTTTTTTTATCCGTGTAGGTGGGGATGATTTCGAGTATTAAATGAAGTAACAATATTTCAAGCTGGATAATGCACTAGGTCCTAAGTAACAAAGAGACTCTTTTCATCGACTTTCTCTTTGCGTTCCTGCGGCTATGTAAAAACATGTTCAAGTATATAAAAAGTGTCATTAAGGATCCAATACGTCAAGAGCATCAGCAAATCGTTTAATATACAAACTATTAACGAAAGATGTTACTTACGACCTAGTGCTTTGTTCAGCTTGATTTGTTTCTGTTGATGTAGAACATAATGTGTAATTTTTTAGGCTCAGATCGATAGGTGACATTTACTGTTACTTGTAATTATGATAATAGAGGGCAGTAAGACTCTGTGATTAACACTATTCAAAATAATCATATAGATGTAGAAGTAGATGTTTGCTTCTAACCATGAGGCTCCAAGAGTGAACAGTTATGTTTGCTAGAAATGAAAGATATGAAGAAAAAGTGTTGATAGTTCCGTCATTGTACGGCAGGTTGTGAAAATTGAATAGAAGTATTGGTTCAAGTACTGCTATATCCAAGTCTTTCGCTCGATTTTTAATACTTGTATTTAATTTTCACAATCTGCCGTACATTGACGGACTATCAACGCTTTCTCTTGGTATCATTCATTTCTATCAAACATAATTGTCCACCCTTGAGGCCATACGGTAATGAGCCAAATTCTTCTTCTACTTAAATTGTTATTTTGATTTTTGACGTTCTGTTATTATTCAAATAATTTAAAAGATCAAAGTATTCTGTAGACACTGCAATACC